>WSUB01000071.1:0-22390 GCA_019633425.1 Tulasnella sp. 424 | reverse complement strand
TTGGATTGGGATTCTTCGAGACTGAAGGGGTTACGGAACTTGCGACTTCACGGATTACAAAATAATATCCCTACACAATCACAACTCCATACAATCATTTCGGCCTCCCCGGAGCTTGAAGTCCTTGCTCTGACGCTCTGGGAGTGGGAGCTTGAAATGTCAGCCCAACACCTTCCAACTCTGGACCTCATCACACTCAACTCCCTCAGCACTCTCATTCTAGACGGTATCAATTCCTTACTAGTACAAGGAATCTCCTCTTTTATTCAAGCCCCTAATTGCAAATATCTCAAAATTCGATCTGTCAGGGCATCTGCGGTTCCAAACCCGATCGCGACGTCACGACTGATCGAGCTCCTCCGTGGCCCTCTGCGGGAAACCTCTATGCTCTTCGTGACCTACTACCAACTTGACGGAGAACTGGAGATAGGCACGGAACAGGAGGAGAAGAAGTTGGGAGTACTCGATATTCGGGAGGCAACCTCAAAACTAGCGGCACGTCGCGGGATCTATTTCGACATCCAGTGCTCCGACATTGTTGGAGATAACGGACCCAAGCCGTGGAACGACCTTCTAAGAACATTCGCAAGAACAGTCCTTCAGCCAGCGTTGTCCGGCCTCAACATCCCAGTACAGTTCCAACTTTCGGAAGTAGGGTCCGACTGGCCGTCCGGAGAGGATTTCCAGGAGTTTGCCTTCGAGAACCTGTTTGAAATACCTTCAATCCGTTACTTTCAACTGAACGCGTTCCCTGGAACCATGTCGGTCCTTGAATACCTCGCATCACCGCAACCCATCTCCACGACAGAGGGTGATGACGGACACCTATGTTGGCCCTGCCCGCAACTCGAAAAGATCATCATCTGGTGGGACGACGAAAACAGTGACGATGTGCGGTGTGCGTTGGATCGGTTGATAAGTAGTAGGTCACAGGATCCAACAGAAGTCCAGGATCAAGGTACTCGAACCTGCCAGATGGAGAACCGCCATCCACACCGAATGGATAAGGTGGTACTTTTTGACAGGTGGGGTTCCTCGATTCAGGTGTGGAAGGAGGATAAAGGATGGATCTGTACGGGAGGAAAAGACTAGGGATGACCCAGCTCGGGGTTGACTCTCAAAACAGTCGATATCGCCGAGGGGATTTACCATATGTAACTATGGATTGAATATGTCATTTGGAATGCACCCCTTGAGGCCTGTTAGATATCGATGCTTGAATGACGACGCTCAAACACCTGCGAAGATAAACCAACTAGAAGAGGGGGGCATCTAAATTGTGCTACAACATACATGCAAGATATCATACAGCGTCCATTTTAGGCAGGAACAGAGCATTGGAACACACGGCAGAATCTTGAACGGTGAATGTTAGAGCCCATCCTTTTCTTGTTGCTACTAGCACGGGGATGTCAGCTATGAAGATGCACGGAAGAATGCGGTCTAAATGTGCATACCAACTCCGATCGCTCAGCGGGGTCACCGGTTGCTGTGGGCTTGCGAGGTTGGAGTTCGAAGTATTCGGCGACGAACAGTCGGAGGATCAGTGCCCAACGTTTCATCGTGAGGGGGTGAAGTGCTGAAGCATCGTCCTTCAAAAATGATTATGCGTCAGTTTCCAATATCACAACGACCAAACATCAGCCCGGGGGCCCATACCTTCAACTGATGCCACACATGAGGGAACGGGTCAGCAATGACGTGCAGAATCGAAACTCCCCTCTTCAAGAACTCCATATGATCATCGTCAATATAGTTCATGGGAGTGTGATAATTCGTCCGAGCCATGAAAAAGCTATCCCACTCTTGCCACGTATACGCCTTGTTGTGACCGTGGTCGTTGAAGTATCCATCTAGCCCTAACCGTTGCTCAGCTGAGACCATGTGGTCGAAGAGCCAGGCGGTGGGAGGGAAGTACGATCGGATGAGAGGCGTCTCGGCGCCAAGGAGGTCGAGGAGGAGGAGGCAGTCAATGTTGGATAGCATGGTTTCACCACGGCTGTACCGGTGGGATGCCTGTTGACCTGGTTCGAGGTAAGTGGTTCCCCATTTCTCTGCGAGGTGTCTAAGGTAACAGAAATCATTTCAGTTAGTCCGTTGGCAGACCGAACCAAACCATTCTGTACCTAGCGCCGTATGTATGATCGGTACCCCTCCAGTCGATGAAAGCTTCTTCCCCGTCGAAGAAGACGAGCTGCAACGTCGTCTCTAGCTTCGTTTTATCTTCATCCTTGGTGGAAGCCTTTAGCCGCTTCTGACGGTCTTCCAGGAGCGGACTTAGTGTTTCCGCTACGTCGAGGATGAAGGCGCAAGGTGCTGCTGAATCTGTCGCGCCTACAAACTAAGGGCGTTCAATTTTCTGAGAAAGGAAGTGCGGGGGTTTCGGATTTAATAAAAGCTCCTTACCTGGTTGTCTGGAGGATTGGCAAAATATTTCGAGTCGAAGTGAGCTGACAGAATGAAGCGCCTGGGGGCACTGGGGTCCCAAGTAGCGATGATGTTGGTGAACTGTTTCTTGCCCAAAGGAGTGTTTTCTTCGAATGTGTCTTCCTCGATGTGCCAGTTGAGATTCTTGAGGACATTGACGATGTATTGACGGACTTGGGTATTGTTAGCGCTACCAGCTGCGGAAAGAGAGGGATCTTTAGTCAGCGCCTTAAAGGGTGAAGCGTAGGCGAAATACGAACATGGTCGCGGTATTAAGATGTGTGAGAGATGAGTATTTGGATCTGCTGGGTCTAGCGTCTTCATTGGGTCTCCAAGTTCGACAAGCGCGCTCAGGTCATGGGATTGAAGCGTTGCGAGCTTTCGTCTTTGAACATCTTCAGCGCTTACGGAGTAGGAACAGAGATCTAGGATGCAGAGTAAGCATACCGCGAGCAAGAGGATGAGCGCTGGGGGGCGAAGAGAGGACATTGCAGCCGCGTCCACGTTGACCGCGAGATGGTCGGAATTGGAAGGGAACGAGACAGCCTCACACGGTTCTATTTACGCGTACAGGGAAAAGCCAATCACCGCACTGCCTCTGAACCATGGCCATTTATGGGCTTTGGGTCATTAACAAAGCTGGTGGCCTAGTTTATCAAAAGAATTTTCCTGGTAAGTTACATGCTTCGATCCGTCTTGCAGCTTTGAAATTGACGAGCTGCGGTCCAGCTGCTTCGAAGCCGGATGGCCTAGCGGCATTGACGTCAAACGAGTATCTCGTCATGGCAGGAACACTACACGGTATTCATGCAATCACTGCAAGACTATCTCCTACTGGCACGAGCTCCGGAGCAGAAGTCATCGAAGGGGAGACGTTCAAGATGACGATCAAGCTCACGCCTACCGGTAGGTCTCTCTCCCCCCTACCACTCTACTCACATTACTGACGCTCTCATATAACTAGGGACGAAGTTTGTACTGCTTACCTCCATCTCTGAAACCTCTGCCGAGCTCATGTTAGGCAAGGTGTACGAGGCCTACGCCGAATCAGTCATGAAGAACCCCTTCCAAGCTCCAGAAATGCCGATTAGAAGCGAAGGATTCGACACAAAAATTAACTCGCTCTTTGGAGTCGCATGATGGAGTACGTGATATAATGATGCGAGGTGGTGACCTTCCAACCAGGCGGTTATGGAGGCTGAGGGTGTCAAGCGGTACCCTAAAGGAGACGTCTACGAGTGGATACTGCATGGAGTTGATCTTCTTGGTTTTGGTATATCGACGGTTACGTGCATTTGAAGTGGCGTTTAATTCTGGGATGGGAGTCAGAGCACGTGGGGACCAAAGACCCTTAAAACGCTCTAATTAGCGTTTCGATTCTGACCGCGACCAACGCCCCTCAACACCAAACTGAACCAAAACGCAGCGAAACATGCGAGATACCGGTATAATCAAGGACAAGGCAACCCAGAAGCATGTAGAGGCTCTGGTCTCTAAGCTCAGGCGACGGTGAGGAAACATCATTCAAGTTCGCCTTCGAGTAAGCTTGACTCACGATTAACCAGGTAGACAGGTCGTTGGGTCCCATGCCACGGCAGTTGAAACTGTCCTTCTAATGCGACAAGTCATCTCATCAGCCAAATTCAACTCGTTAGATCAGCTCGTTGCTATCGTCAAAGCTGCTGGACGACAGATTATTGAGGCTCAACCCAAGGGTACGCCGTTCGGTTTACATCAGGGAGAACCTCTGGAGTCTCAATTTCTGTGACTATCGCAGAACACAGTATCGGAAACATTGTACGAAAGGTGCTCCGCTTGATTCGAGAAGAATTCAACGCCGCTGCCGCTGCAGCAGGCGCCTCCGCTTCACATAGCTCGACACCCCCAGCACGGTCAAGCCAACTCCCACCCCTAACTCCAGCCTCAGCGGTCGTTCCATCATCCTCATCTCTGTCAAACTTCGTACTTCTCGGCCATCCTCGCTCACATCAATCTCTCGCAGTTGAGCAAGCATCCAAGGGCCATCCTCGCCAGTCGTCCACTCACTCGGAACATGCCGAGGAGTTCAAGGCGATGAGCGTCAAACCTGCACTGATAGACGCTATAAAGGATGTCATAGATGAACTGGAGACGGTATACGATGGTGTGGCCAAGAATGCTCGGGACCATATTCACGCCGAGTGAGTTCTCCGGTGGGCTGGATCTAGCCGCGTTGGCTGACGAGTGGAAACCTTCCAGTGAGATCATCCTTACCATCGGAAAGTCTCGTACAGTCGAAGCGTTCTTGAAATCCGCTGCGCATTACCGCAAGTTCACTGTGATAGTTGCCGAAACCGCCCCTTCGTGAGTCCGCTCTTGGGCCTTTCCGATCTCTCGACTTAACTTCCCCCTCCGAACCCCTAAAGATTCTCTGGACGCGACATGGCCCAATCCCTCTCCGCCTCAGGAATCTCAACAGTCCTTGTTCCGGACAGTTGCGTCTACGCTCTCATGTCCCGCGTCAACAAAGTCATCCTCGGCGCACATGCCGTCCTCGCCAACGGTGGCGTCTTCGCGATCTCGGGCTCACTTATTGCTGCATCGGCAGCGAGAGCCCATGCAACTCCGGTCGTCATTTGTACAGGACAGTACAAGTTTACGCCGCTTTGGAATCTGTACCACGAATATGCAGCGGTAGATTTTGGAGATCCTGCGGAGGTGTTGGCCGTGAAGGATAGTGAAGGGATTGATATGGACAAAGTGGATATTGTGAATCCGTATTATGACTATGTCAAACCGGAGCTGGTGGATGTTCTGATTACGAACGAGTAAGTGCATGGTTGTCGACTGCCTAAGATGAGTAGCTGACCTTGACCGGTGCTTTCCTAGGGGCGACCATCCACCATCATACGTCTACCGGTAAGACCTTTTTGGTAAAATCGCCCATCACGGCTGACGTTTTCTCTTCTCTAGAGTCGTAAAGGAGGCATACGATGAAGAAGATTCGGATCTATGATAGCATAATAATATTATAGTAGCAAAATATGGATGGATGTATTCCGTGCAGCGTGCCGAAAACTCAATCGCCTTGCTTCGCCCGTAAAATGTCGTAAAATGCCTCTTGAGGAAGTTCGATGTTGCCGACCTTTTTCATCTTCTTCTTGCTCTCCTTCTGGCGTTCGAGATGCTTGAGCTACAAGGACACGACGGTCGAGATGTGAGACCCGTGCTTGGAGTAAGGAGAGACCTCCCCGATGCACGCACCTTTCGCTCATAATGTCCGCCGTACAAGCCCGCAGTGACATCCTTCCTAATAGCACTGATGGTTTCACGAGCTTGAACTTTGCTCCCAATAGTAGCTTGAATGGCCACTTCGAAGAGTTGCCTAGGGATGACTTCCTCTGAGAGAGTAACATTGATCAGTCTCCATAGTCGAGTAGGGCATGTGGTTCACGCACTCAGTTTTTTAGTCCAAATTCGGCCAACTTTCTGGACGTTGGACTTGTGAACGACCATGGCGAGGGCGTCGATGGGCTTTCCGTTGAGTTGAAGCATCATCTATGGAAAATCCCCGAATTGAGCTTCCCGGTGAAGTTATTGAGACAGCCAACGAACCTTGTACAAGTCTGATTGCATATACCCTGCATCCTCATAACTACGCGTCGGACGAAGTCAGTAAACTCCAGTCACCTTTCAGCGTCGCAACTAAAACGTACTCGAAGCTCGCAAAGCCCGAAGATCTCTGCTTTAGCTTGTCGAAAAAGTCCGTAACGATTTCGCTCAAGGGCAGAGTGCTGGTTAGCATCGCTCGAGCAGCGGTCGAGCCAGTATCCAGATATTTGTGTTCGATGTCGTTTCCGCGGTGGGACGAGACTAGGTCCATCATATCACCAAGGTACTCTACTCGCAAGGTGTTTAGTAAAACGGAGCTTCTCGTAAGATATCGTAATACTGAACAACTCACCATCCGGAACGATGATCGTGGCCTTGACCATCGGCTCCCGCACCTCAATCACCGTATGCTCATGTGGGTCGGGGAAGTCCACTGGGTTACTGACGTGCTTGAGTTTACCACCTCGGTAGAGAATCTCGTAGGGTACGCTAGGAGAGGTGATGATCACGTTTGCGTCGTATTCGTCTTCGAGGCGTTGTCGGAAGACGTCCATGTGAAGCGTTCCGAGGAACCCAAGTCGACAGCCTTGTCCAAGTGCAGCTGAGGATTCACGTTGGACGCTTACGCTGCGATCCGTGAGAGTAAGCTGTTAAATGTAGAGAACATGTCATCGCCTCTATCGGATTGCTTGTGACATGAACCTACTCTAGCTATTGATTCCTCGAGTTTTGGAAAGTCGTTTGAATCAACTGGGAAGACCCCTGCGTACACCTTTTAAGAAGTCCTTTAGACTCAAGTCTGAAATTGAATTGCAACCACAGGCGCACCATTGCTTTCGATTGCTTGAATCCACCCAGCGGCTCCACAGGCTCTCCCATGCGATAAAACGTATCACCAATGTGGGCTGCATGGGAGGATCAGAATGTGGCCTTCAAGGGAGAAGTTGTTATCTATACCTTCTGATGACTGCTTCATATTGCATGCTACATAGCCGACCTAGAAAGCGTCAAGGTTATGGGCCATTTCAGAACATAGGGGAGGAAAAGACCACCAACCTGACCAGCATACAGTGTTGCAACCGGCGTTTCCTCCGGGTTCATAACCCCAACTTCGGTAACGTCATAACGCTTTTTTGTATGGCATGATATAATCTTGTCTCCTATACGTAATGTTAGGATTTGGCGAACTATTCCTGGGGAAGGAGCCACGTGCCCTTTTTAAGCTGCCCATCCTGTAAGCTGAATAAAGAGATGACGCCCCGGTAGCGGTCGTATCTGTTCCATAGAGCCATACGTTCAGGTATCATTTAAGTCTATGGAGGCGCGGATACTCACGAAGAATCGAACAGCAGGGCTTTGAGCTTTTCCTCCCGTTGTGCATCCGGAGGAGGAATTCTGTCTATGATTGCTTGCAAGACATTCGAGATGCCGATCCCTGAAAATTAATGAGGTTTGCTCGGTAAGGGTAATTCGGAGATGAAGGAAAACCCCCAACGAACCTGCTTTAGCAGAAACTCGTATTACTTCCGAAGGGTCAATGTCAAGCGTCGCGCTCATTTGAGCAATGATGCGTTCTGGGTCCGCAGCGGGGAGGTCTATCTAAGTGGTTGCATGAGTACGCCGGCAGTAAATTACGTGAATAACCCCCCAAGGCAGACCTTATTGACAACCGGGATGATCTTGACACCCCTGTCCTTTGCGGCGTGGTACACGGAGAGAGTCTGGGCTTGGACGCCCTCTAAACGAAGCTCGTTAGCTGTGGTGATTGCACTCTTATCGCCGAGCGTCTCAGCTCACGGGATGCATCAACGAGAAGGAGCGCCCCTTGGCATGCGGTTAGCGATCTCAACACCTCCCAGGCGAAGTCGACATGGCCTGAGTCAGAGTTAGCCAATCAAGTTCCAAAAAAATGACGCAATCACGACACACCAGGAGTATCGATTAGGTTGAGGAGATACGTGGCACCGGAATGCTCCGTCAACATACTGATGTCCGCACAAATTAGCAACAGCCTAATGGAATCTGACCCTCCCTAATGTCTCACCTGGCCGTTTGAGCCTTTACTGTGACCCCAGTCAGTAGGGAAGACATCCAGAGATCAAGCAAAGTGCATACCGGTTATCCCCCGCTCCCTTTCAACCTTGAGTTTGTCTAGAACCTGCTTATTCTCTGATGAATTCTTTGAAATAGTTCCTGTCAGCTCCAGTAGCCTATTCAAGTCACGTAAATAGAGGATCGATATAGTATTCAGGTTGTTTACGGAACCTGTCAGCCAAGGTGCTTTTCCCGTGGTCAATGTGTGCGATAATCCCGAAGTTTCTAGAAAGGGCTAAGTGATGAGCAATATTCGAGCCTAAACATGTAAGAGGAAGTCCTACCGTATTCGGTCGCAAGGAAAGCTGGCCATATCCCATTGTTTCGATCCCGAAGCGGGTGCTGAGGTGCTCGCGGCACGGGTAGTTATAACCCATATTCTTGTCGGTCTTGTGGCTCTGCTACAGCGAGGAAATGCTGTGGGGGCAAGAGCTCGTCTCATAAAGAGCTGTTGAAATGTATAGAATGTAAGGACGTGAGAGCCGCGGACGGGGAAGTTCAAGATCAGACAGGCCTAGTTTTCGGCAAATGGACCCTGTTTGTTTCGGTGGCGCTTCACAAGCGGCGATCCATTCTCCCAACCACCTCCGGAACGCTCTCCGCTCCTTCTCCGGATACGGAGTACAAACCATTGAAGTAGTCAAATATATATCTCCGATTTACAGCCTTTCCGGCTCTTCTCTGCTGTATTCTCAGGGGGTTTATTGTCCCCCGACCGGCGCCGACAATTTCATGACGGCCACCGATTCGTAAAGAACCTGGGCCAGCCGAATAATCCAAGAGAATACCCCATAAGAATAATTAGCTTATCTAGGTTTACATTAACACAATGACCTGATGAAGCTGACACATCCAAGGGTGGAACGGGTATCGCGTGCAGCGCGAGCAGAATAGGAAGGCCTCACGGTGGCCTCATGTCTCCGCAGTCACGCTGTAATATAATGCGTCGCTATTGCATTGCAGCTCTTCAAGTCGTGGAAGTGACTCGATGAAGAATGGTTATGCGGCTAGATCGCCACGGCCCATGCAGGTGTTGATCCAAATAGAAGGCACGGTCGTATAGCATGTATTCGATATGCGAGAGCTATGCTTTCCATCAAAAAAATTTCTACCGAAATCTACACTCTAGAAGGTCGGGCAACGTGCCCGGCGATTTAACCACCGCTTAAACCTCCGGCCTCATCTTGCTCCGTATACGCGAAGCTCAAAAGCACCAATAAGAGTGACGAATAAATTGTAGAAGGTAAGATATACTTTTACAAGCTAAACCGATGCTCACAATGACATGAAGTTCGAGACCGGTCTGTCTATGTCACCCCGATTGCCGATCCCCTCCGAGAAATGCCGAGATTCCTTAACCGTGCATTACGGATCATAAGACCAAATCCCAGTCACATACATCAGACATACGCTGTATATCTTCTATAATAGGTACAGCGCTGCCATTCTATGATCTTCGCTTATGCAGCAACGCTGTGGAGGTCGGCAAGATATTCACCATTCCGACACGTGTCTACAGGCCCGGGATGTCAAATGATCCTTGAATCTCCTGTGCAGAAAACCAACCTTGAGTAGGTATTGCACAGCCTGAGAGCCAATCGATAGCGGTTTCTCACTCAAGTGCCTTGATTCCTGCCGATTGTGGTCTCTTGAAACGTCTTAGTCATATCTAAAACAGGGGGACTTTGCTTGCTTTGACCCCGTATAGTTCCTCTATCCGAGAAATGAGGGCTCACCCCATAACTCATTTTACCTGCTGTTGGCAGATACCTGAATGGCGAAGGGGAGTGGGGATATAAAGCCGGCCCCCTCCCTCTCGACAGTTTCTAGTCCTTGCAATAATCAAATAACTTAAGACGAACACAAAGTAAGAGCCTCATACATGATATCTATAACGATTTTTGCTAATCTAGCCTCTTGTATTCATCGCTCTTAGCACCACCCCCATGCCAGCATTCTCCCTGCTTGATCCTATGCTATCCCGATGCGGCCGAACAGATTTAATGACACTAGTAGGTCCATTTAGGCTTCTTGTATCGACTTATGTGGCGTGTTTATCAGTGATGACGTCTTTCGTTCAGAATCAATTCACAATGGGTATCGGGGCCCAAACACTCTTCTTCCTCGCTATTCTGCCTCGTTCGGAGTTCCGCTTATCCCAAACACTTTCCCTCGGAAGCACAATAGTTGCTATATTTGCGTTTATATTCAGTATGCTGTCCGAGGATCTCGAAATGGAACCCGAGTGGGAGCCGAGTGTCGAGCATGAAGGGAAAACCATCGTGCTTTCAAAATGGAACCTTGATCTCGAACGAACTATCAAAATTTCGGCTTTAGCCACTTCCATGATTGCCATCGGCTTATTGCTGGGTGGTATCGCATCGTTTCCCGAATGTAGACAGGAACAGGGATGATCTGGCAAAGATCTCCAGGTCCTTCATCACCCCCCCCCCATCATGATTTAACAATACCGCTCGCTCTTTAATTTGTTTGGAAACTGGACTTCTCTTAGATTCCAATAGTATACCCCTTCTTATCATCTTACACGACATAGTAAGAGGCGAGTCAGCCTGATATTAGATCTGACGCTTGTGAGGGGGAAGCCTGAGAAGCTTCCTAGTCTCCTGTGAGATACTCGTATGAGAAAAGAGTGAATCAGTACTGGACTTCAGGTGGAGTAGTCTGAGTGTGCTCGGGCCTTAAGCACTCGCTTGAAATCTTCTCCACGTCAGATGTGAGGGATATCTTTTAGCGTCTCCCAATCGCTCCAATAGCAATCGGTGTCTCCCAGGTACTGTGTGAGCGGCTCAACAAAGTCAAAATCTACAGTCAGAATAACTCACATGGGCCTCAGCCAGACCTTGTCTTCTGCAGCATGATCAGCCCCTCCTTGAGTGAGCTCAACGTACAATAAACCAAGGTTCAATCTCAGCGTCACAACGGACGTCCTGACATACGTGGGACGTCAACGAGCAATCCGGAGAGGCCAAGCCTCGGGGAATCCATTACTTCACGCATATTCTCCCGCAACGCTCTTGATTCGGATACGCCTCCACATGGGGGATAGTTTAGTGGTTCTGGTGGCATACGAAGTTGCAGCGAGCTGGTTGAAACCACGGTTCAAAACCCGCTCATGGAATGCCTAACATAATTTTACTTATCGAAGTTTACAGTTCCTCCTACATTCGCGAATGCCTACATGCTCGGATCGAGGCAAGTCGAACGAATGCTAATCCAAGGCGGAGGACCATTGTTCTCGGATTTGCAGTATATACGTGGTGATACATTAGCGGCGCTTAGCGGGCGTACCTTGTAGCTCTACGACTACTAGCAAGATTATTGCCAAATGCAAGCACATCGTAATGTATAGTAAGACGCAGTAAATGGGGATTTGGCTTGATGGTGTTGGAGAATTATACAGTTCTATCTACGGTGCCATGGGACTCGGACGCGAGGGATCGGCCATCATCTGAAAGCTGTGGCGGACTATCAACTACGAGTGGAAGGGAGGGCTGAATGGGTAAGGGCGGAGAATCTTCTTCCACAATACCCTGGAGTGGGGGAGCCGTCATCCAGATTGGAATGGGAGATGATTGACCATCGTTTGATGATGCTAGAGAGGATTCCTCCACAATACCCTGGAGTGGGCGAGGCCACGGAGCCGGCGGACTCGGAGCCATCCAGATTGGAATAGGAGATGAAGCTCGCGAGTCCGCACGCCAGATCGGCCTCACGCAAGTCGAGTCATCATCAATCATCGCGCTTTCGTCAGGGAAGTTGAATCGTTGGACGCTCAAAGGATCCCGTTCCGAAAAATGCTGTGCCGGTAAATCAAGGTCTAGTTCCTCCCTCCGATGACACCACGAAATTTCCGGATCTCGGTTGCATTGTCCGTCGCTCTAGACAATAGTTTTGTAAGCCTTAGTGGGAAGTATACTAGGAATTAAGAGAGACGTGCCTGGAATGCTCGGAAGGCTCTATCTACCTTGGCCCTGAACTGATGATAAACTTGGCGAACGTCGTCGCAAAGATTTTTCAGTTGTGCCACGGGGGAATTCGAACCCCAAAGGTATCGATCATTTATCTTCCATACATTGGTGGGATAGCTGTACAACTCTCGCAGGAGGGGCCCGAATAGCTGAAGCACGAGCAAATCTTCTTCATTTGAGAGCTGAGAACTGTCGCCTCCGGTCCTCAGCTTGAAGAAAAGGTTTCCAAGAAGGACAAGAAGGTCTGAAGGTAATCTAGGCGGCTCAGAATATTAGCATGCGAATTACTGGAATTGAGAACAATACCTACTTTCTCCGGGCGTCTCCTGTCATGAAGCGGAGCCGCAGCATTGCGACACAATCCATTCGCAGCATCGTCGCTGTAGCCCGGACTTGGACGGGAATGTCCTCGATTCTCAACACTTGTTCGGCGATATCCAAGAGCCCAAGTTTATCTCGGACCCTAGTATTTGGGTATCGGCTCTCATCGATGATAATTTCTCTTGCACATCTCAAGATGTTCAGCAGAATCCGGTGAGAATCCAGATCGGCTGCGTACTGCTGTCTTGCTAAGTCTATAGCCACTTCCTCTAGGGCTGTTAGAGTCATCCCCACGCTCCTATTAAAGCCCTATTTAGTAATCCATGACGCACGAAGAGCATTCCAAGCTTACCGCGTGTACGCAGATCGCAATTCTCTGATGTTTAATACGGGGGCCAATGAGCGGGTAAACATGTCGTTTACGTCGACTGAGACTTCGTGGAGTGGGTACGTATAGGACCTGCCAGTGGAGCGTCTGAATGGGCTGAACATTTGCTGAACAACGATGGTTGGTTCGATTCCGTGAGGAAGCAGAATTCGAATCGGTATACCGCCACATACCTGTTGCCCGGTTGGGACTCGCTCTGTCATAAAGGGGCCCTCCCCTGTATGCGGACCGGTGTAAATGGGTCGATTTGGGCCCGTCGTATAGGCTAGCGGTACGGTTTGGCCGGTCCCTTGCACATAAAAGCGGTCTCCTACTGAACCCTCGAAGACGATTGGTTGAGGAGGCCCACCAGTAATCTGGCCCTGAATGCTAGGAGTTGGGAGTATGCCAGTGGGTTGCGCAGCGATGGGGTGACCGGTACCAACTCCGTAGAGGGGCGAACCAACTACATGACCGGTTGACTGGACGGGGTATATGGGGACGCCGGTTGTCTGAATGAACTGTTGTTCATGTTGAGGAGCAGGTTGGCGGACTATGACTGGCTGGCCGGCGAAAGGCTGGGTGAAAAGAGGGAGTCCTGCGGTCATTACGCTTCCCACCGTGTCGTAGCGTTTTGGGGATGAGTAAAACGGTCGCGGCCCGTCTTGGATGATTTCTACCCGATCGGATGAGTGGGGGAATCTTGTAAGGATGTAGATAATCAGGGATACAAGCTTCCAGTCTGAGGCACTCAGTGAATCTGAGTACTCCGTAATATGGTTCCCAATGCGCTCCACGGGGACGTATTCCACGCATGCTCGAAGCATCCACGACGCCAACGCAGCCTCGATGAGGGCAGGAGAGCATCCGTACACCATCTCAGGTGGAATCAACCAGCTTGGATCAACAAGTGGCTCGCTCATAATTGCCTGGAAAATGTCTTCGGGGACCTTTGGATCCTCGAAAACCAAGTACCCGTTGGGGGGATCGAGCGAAAGAAATATGTGGCACAACGCTCCGCGGTACAGCCGCGCTGCAGAGGTCGCGGCTTCGATTCGATCGCGTCCCAGAAGCTGCACTATCCGCTGATATGGATTTGTGCACAGTTCAAGGAAACGGGAGTGAAACATCTCGTCACTCCACAGTCCCTCGAGGTACCGGGTTTCGTCGATTGTAAAGATGTTCGCTGTGGCGCAGAGAAGAGTGAGAGGATCATCAGATGTGCAGATGGCCCGCTTGAGCGCCACAACTTGTAGGAATGTGACTTCGTTCTTTGGCCCGCGGAGGGTCGACACGGTAAAATAACCACGAAACAAGGAGCGGAAGAACCGCTTAAGCAGTCCACTGATATTATGCTGGGACTGCGAGGGGCTGTTGTCCCTGCGGCCTGCTAAATCACCCAAGCAACTCGAAAACGCGGATACGAGGTCGCGGGATATCGACGAACCGGGCAACCCGACCAGATAGGCAAAGCCAAGGAAAGGGAGCCAAACTGGGAGAAGAAGAACCCCGACATAGAATGCGAGAAGCCCCAACGCCAACAATATGAATGGTACGAGTGGCAATAACTTGGGCCAGACGATGCGCCAGATTCTGGCAGACCATAAAAGGACGTGATTGGTAACCCAACAGAATAAATGCGAAAGGGGACTTTGGAACGGGCAGAATCTATCCCACACTGTAAAGAGTGCGCCCAACACAAAAATTGCCAATCCCAAGCACATAGGAATCCCTACGATGCGGGATATCGAAGGGTTGAGAACGTGGAGATAAAGAATGAGAGAAACGCAGAAAATGATGAGCCCAATCTGGAGGAGGGAAGGAAGGATATCATCCAATACGAGTTCAAGACGCCATCGCTCAGCGCCGAGGAATCGCCTGAGCTGCTCCCATCTTTGGCGGTCAGGACCACCACCGCTGCGTTTACGGTAGTAAACGAGCCACTGACGGCCCAGCACTGCAAGAAATGAAGATATGATGGCGAGCGACAAGCTGAATGAAAAGAGAACATTGACAGTGAAAATGCCATGAGAGGGAGAGAATGATGTTGATGGGAGGGCAGAACTGCCGAGGCCCGTATCGTTCCGGCCTTGCATCAATTGCATCAAGATTGCATTATTCTGCGCCAGCAGCGCGTTCGTATCGTCGGCAGGATCCGCCGAAAGGAGAGGAAGGGTCAGAGCGAGGAAGGCGGAATTGACGCCCGCGAAAAGACCAGCCTATTGCAAAGTGGGTAACGTTAAAACGCACAGGTCAGAAATAGGTTGATGTCTCCGCTTACAAAGATGAGAAGGCCATCGAGCTGTTCCTTGAGTCCTTTTGTCAGATCATCATCGATTTCTTCGGCGAGGTTGTCGTACAAGCGGTAAAATCTGCCGCCATCTTGTCCAAACTCGCGGGGCGGATCTGGGACTCCGAACGGAATTTGATTAAGGGCACCAGCAGCAACTGTGGTCATTCTGGATACCTCTTCTGAGGTGGCCTGGAAGGTTTTGAGGAAATGGGTAGAGTCAGAATCAGGAGAAAAGTGAAAGGGAGTGGTTGCGGAGGTGAGAAAGAAAGAACCGAAACACGAGGATGATGTGGGAGGGATTATTGTGCAAGTCGAAAGGTACACGGGGGCAGGGACCCCGGATACTGCCCATCCCATCACATATTCTCTTCCTGCTCAGCCCGCGCGGCCGAACACCAAGGCAAGCGGGTCTTGATAATCGTTACCATGCAGGTTGCGGCCTGTGGCCTATCGGATTCTCGGGGTTGCAAATGAGAAGTACGTCTAGTTAGGAGAACTGGAGCGAAAACAATGCAGGACGGCGCTACAGCCCATCACTCTTAGGCCGCCTCGTAGGTTGGGGACTGGAGGCTTTAAATCCTTTTACAGGTTGGATTTTTTTCGGTCATTTAAGGTTAATGTCAGTTTGAGCGCCCGGCTTAAGCCTTTGTGCGCCCAACTGCGAACCAGGTCTTTTCCTTGGGCGTCCGTGGAACGAACGAGCAACCAATTGATTTCTTGCGAATTTGCTGTCGGTCTTGTGCCACCGCGCCCACGTTCCATGACCCAAATCTTCTGAGCCAGTCTATACGACATCCTCAATATATTAGAATCCACCATTTGCGATCCATTTTCCTCACTAAGGTTCAAACTCCAAAGCCGACTTTTATGCCAACCACTTGAATCGACCTCACCTCTTTTGGTGTTCTAACGGCTGAGAAACCCACCACCTCGCCCAACTCAGCTCCTTATATGCGAGAAGTTGGTACTTTTGATCAACGCGCGCCGCGGTCGGACCTCCATGACCCTCCCCAGCAAACTCCTTCATCTTCCCCCCGCACCCCCGCCTTTCACCCTCCTCGCACACCTCACGGGAGGAGCAGGTCTCGTCCACACCTTGCTTATCCCCGGTCTCGAATCTTTGAAAATCGCGTTGACAGTGATGCTAATCGATGAGAGGAAGGTTGCCTTCGATGGATTTGACCTAGTATGGGCAAATAAGACGAGCGTCGGCGACACGGTACTTTATTCCGCGTTTGCAGAGACCCGTGAAGGGTTTTTATCCCCCTTATAAGACCAGGCTGGGCTACCGCGACCTCATTCCTCGATGGTGTGGGGTGGTATATGTCAGCGCTCATTCTCAGGGCGCCTGCAACACTGAACCCCAGACGAACGGATCCCTGACGTCGAAGCTAGTTCTTCCCGGAGCGCCCCTCAATACCAGAGAGTACTGCGATAATATCGACTTTCGGTGGGCGTGAGCGACTGATACGGTGGGTGGAGCGTTCCCGAAGAAGTGTCCAACTGCAAAAATGAATGTTCGGCTCGTGAGCTGGCAAATGCAACAAGACATACTTCTCCGACACTCGCGAACCGATGCGTCCTCCCATCACAACAAAGCGGTTAGAAAACGAGACCGGGAACGAAGGAAAGAGCGAGCGATGACGCGTTGTTCTTGCGAAGAGTGGATTGTGACGAGGTCATCTTGCCCGCCGACCTATCTTCATCAAGTCGTTTCAGCCGCGTGTCGAAGAGAACAAGAGCTTGAGAGACAAACCGCCACGAAACGACCATCTGTAAACCAAGCTAGGCACATTAAAACGCCGCACTAGGTGTTGACGAGACTTCGTAAATGAGGGTTAGCTTCGATAGGGACGAGGGAATGGGGAATTAGACCGGTGTATGTTTCCTTAAGACATCGATTATTCGTAAGTTTCCATTCTCCGATATCACTGAAGTCAGAATCGATAATGCACGTCAGCATCTGTTAGTGTAATGAGTCGAGCCTTTTGGGTGACGCCAGTGGTGCATCACACCTCCGTCACGGTGTTTGTTTACTTGTGCTGAATAAGTAAGCAAGCATCCAGCTTTGTCTCCCATCCCGCCAAAACATTGCCCACCTGTGTCTATCCAAAGGCACCCATCAAAGCATTCACGTACGTATAGATGGCCAAAAAAGTAGTTGGTATGAGTTTGAGAGCTCCGTCGGCGCGTCCGGCCGGTTGTTGATGAATTTCGTCAGTCGCCACCGGCACCACGTCTACCAAGCATTCCACCACACGTCGCGCCAAGGCGAATCCGTCGTCTGAGGTAGAAATGGTTGATAGCGACATGATGGAGGAAATCTCCGAAACGACTGAAGAAAGCGGGACATCCGGGTTAGTGGAGATTGGGACCCTGCGGACGCGGCCCGTCTGAGGCCGCGACATTCAAACAGACTTCAAGCAATCTTGAAAGCGGTAGAAAGTAGGGGCTCTTAGTCTGGCTCGATTTCATCTTAACTTAGCTCGGCATTTATTAGCTGAAGGCACGTCAAAGGCTCATCACGTTCAACGGCCATTACGCGCAAAATTTTTAGTTTTGCTGAAACCGCTGAAAGCGAACTAGTAGCGTTGAGAGCTGAAGCAGCGGATATGCTGTGCATTTATCATTTTCCTTTGCTGGGCAAAAACTATGGACTAACGAACTTTTCCGTAGGGCTAACGTCGAGAACGAAATTGCTCGTATGCGCGGCGGGGAAGTTGAGCCTGACAGGAAGAAAGTATGCTCCTCCTTCGGAGAACAAATTGTGAGTAGTACGCTGCATTCCTATATATCTTTGGCCTGACTGAATACCTGGACTACCGATCCTTGGACGCGCTAAGCGTGACACCAAAGGCATTATCACCGCGTATGATAAGCTACTCGAGACGAACGGATCCGGCCGGATTACGTCATTGGTGAAATAACAGACGCACGTATGTTCTCACTCTCTGGGCTTTTACGACGACTTGAACCTACTCCTTCTCTCGTTTGAAGTGGATCAAACGCCGCAGATACGTTCTAGGAGTCGAAGGAAGCTAATGAAACAAGCTCAGGGTCACCCTCGAACGCCGCCTCGAGAACCAAAAGTTCAGTGACGAAACTCTTTCGGCTTTCTTTCTCTTGCTCATAGAGCTCTTCGGGACTGTAGTGCGCAACGGACGCGAAGGCGCTGGTCAAAGGCTACAAAAACCTACTTCGAGTCTCGACTGGTCGCCCACAGATCCTTAGTCCCTCTTAGCGTTGCAGCTAAAAAAAATTGTGTTAAACCCAACTGAAACTGGTTGCATGAGTTTCACCCGATACCGGTGCGGATTGTCTTTGTTTTTGCCCTGCCGAATTTAGCGCTCTCGAACCGAGAACTTCCCATTGCCCGCATCTCAACGTCGTCTCCTCCTCAAAGTCTCAGCCACTCTAGTACCTAGGTCACCAACCACCAGCGCGAGATCTCACAACTTCCCAAAATCCTCCTTGCACTGACCGCAGAAGCGGGGTCACACGAACAATCGGCGTCTCTCTAAAGGAGCTTAACCTACGATAAATTGAGCGTAATCTGTTTCACGGCGGAACCACAAAAACCGCTCATGAAATGCAGAGCATAATTTTACTTATCGAATTTGACAGTTGCTCCTACATCCAATAATTTGTATCTGCTCGGACCGAGGGCAGTCACATGAATGCCAGTCCGAGGCAGGGGAGCATTGTCCTCGAATTTGCACTACGTAGTCGTGGCCAATCCATTACAGCGTATACGCTGTAATGGATTGGCCACGCTTCGCGCGCACACTTTGTGCCCCTCCAACTACTATCCAGGCTATTATCAAAAACATGCACATTGCCATATCTATTCAACGCAGTGAATGGGGACTAGTATCGATGATGCTGGAGAATTATACAGTTCCATCTACGGTGCCATGGGACTCGGAAGCGAGGGATCGATCATCATCTGAAACCTGTGACTGACTATTAGCTAGAATGGGAGGTTGAATGGGTGAACCTGGAACATATGGTAGCACAGTAGCTGGGATTTGGGAAGTCGGCGGAGCCGTCCAGATTAGGGACTCCAACGCGAGGGATCGATCATCGTCTGAACGCCGAGGCTGCCTATTAACTAGAAGGGGGGGTTGAATGGGAGAACCTGGCGGCATAATAACTTGGAATGTGGGAGTCTGCGGAGCCGTCCAGGTTGGAATGGGAATAGGAACTGACGGAGGATATGGTGGCAAAATATCTGGGATGTAGGGAGTCCGAGGGATTGGAATGGGGAAAGAAACCGGCATCACATCATGCCAGATTGGCCTCAAGCCAGTCCAGTCATCATCTGCCATAGAGCTCTCCTCGGGCAAGTTAACTCGTTGGAAGCTCAGAGAATCTCGTCCGGAAAATTGCTGCGCCGGTAAATCAAGATCGAGTTCCTCCCTTCGATGACACCACGAAATTTCCGGATCTCTGTTGCATTGCCCGTCGCCCTATGCAATATATTTGTAAGCCTCAGTGAGAAGGATATTAGGCATTAAGAGAGACGTGCCTGGAACGCTGGGAAGCCTTTCTCTACCTTGGCCCGGAACTGATGATAAACTTGGCGAACTTCGTCGCAAAGATTCTCCAGTTGTGCCATGGGGGAACCCCAGAGTGATCGATCATTTATCTTCCATACATTGGTGGGGTAGCTGTACAACTCTCGCAGGAGGGGCCCGAATAGCTGAAGAACGAGCAAATCCTCTTCATTCGAGAGCTGAGAACCGTCGCCTCTTGCTCTCAGCTTGAAGAAAAAGTTTCCAAGAAGGACAAGGAGGTCTGAAGGTATTCTGGGCAACCCATAAGATCATTATACGAGCTGAGTTCATTGAAAACGCCACCTACTTTCTCCTGGCGCCTTCTGTCATGAAGCGGAGTCGCAACATTGTGACACAATCCATTCGTAGCATCGTCGCTGTAGCCCGAACTTGAACGGGAATGTCCTCGATTCTCAACACTTGTTCGGCGATATCTAAGAGTCCAAGTTTATCTCGGACTCTAGTATTTGGGTATCGGCTCTCATCAAAGGTGATTTCTCTTGCGCATCTCAGGATGTTCAGCAGAATTCGGTGACAATCCAGATCGCCCGCATATCGCTGTCTTGCCAAGTCTATAGCCACTTCTTCTAGGGCTGTTAGGGTCATTTCTACGTTCCTATTAAAGTACTATTTAGTGATCCGTGACGCAGGGAGAATATTCCAAGCTTACCGTGTGTACGCAGATCGTAATTCTGCGATGTTTAATATGGGGGGCCACGAGCGGTTAAGCATGTCGTTTGCTTCAATTGAGACTTCGTGGACCGGGTACGTATAGGACCTGAAGCGTCTCAATGGGCTGAACACTGGCTGAACACTGACGGTTGGTTCGATTCCGTAAGATTCGAATCGGCACACCTACCTGTTGCTCGCTTTGAATTCGTTGGAACGGTATGGTTTGGCCAGTCGTTTGCATGTAAAGTCGGTCTCCTACTGACCCCCCAGAGATGATTGATCGAGGAGGCCCACCGGTAATCTGATCCTGAGTGATAGAAAGGCCAGTGGACTGGGGTTCCACAACGACGATCGAAGCCGCTGCACCAGTAGGAGTGTATTGAATTGGACTCGTCGTATGGGCCAATGGTACGCTTTGGCCAGTCCCTTGCATGTAAAGCCGGTCTCCTCCTGGTCTCTCAGAGATAATTGGTTGAGGAGGCCCACCAGTAATCTGGCGATGAATGATAGAAACGCCAGTGGGGGGTTGCGAAACGATGATCGGCTGGATGGGGTGACCGGTAGGTGCTGGGTAGATAGGCGAACTATGATAGATTGGCTGGTTATGGCTGATTACAATTTGATGAGTGAAAGGCTGGATAGTAGGGGGAGGCTGTACTACGCGGATGACCTCCACGTCTCCCGACGAGTCGTAACGTTTTGGGGATGAGTAATACGGTCGCAGACTGTCTGGGATGACTCCTATCCGGTCGGTTGAGTCTCGGAATTTCGTAAGGATGCAGACAATCAGGGATACAAGCTTCCAGTCTGCGACACTCAGTGAATCCGAATACGTCGTAATATGTCTCCCAATCCGCTCCACGGGGACGTATTCCACACATGCTCGAAGCATCCACGAAGCCAACGCGGCCTCGATGAAGGCAGGAGAGCATTCGTCAACCATGTCGGGTGGAATCAACCAACTTGAATCAACAAGCGGCTCGCTCATGATTGCCTTGAAAATCTCCTGGGGGACCTCTCCGTCCAGAAAGCGCCAGTGCTGGTCAGCGGGATCGAGCGAAAGAAATATGTGGCACAACGCTCCGCGGTACAGTCGCGCTGCAGAGATCGCGGCTTCGATTCGATCACGTCCCAGGAGTTGCGCTATTCGCTGATACGGATTTGTGCACAGTTCAAGGAAACGGGAGTGAAATGTCTCGTCACTCCACAGCCCCCCGAGGTATCCTGTTTCGTCGATTGTAAAGATGTTCGCTGTGGCGCAGAGGAGAGTGAGAGGATCATCAGATGTGCAGATGGTCCGCTTGAGCGCCACAACCTGTAGGAATGTGTCTTCGTTCTTGGGCCTGCGGAGAGTCGACACGGTAAAATAACCACTGAACAATGAGCGGAAGAACTGCTTAAACAGTCCACTAAGATTATGCTGGGACTGCGATGGGTTATTGTCCCTACGGCGTTCTAAGCCACCGTGACCGAAGTACCCATAAAACGCGGAAACGATGTCGCGGGATCCAGGCAGCCCGACCAGATAGGCAAAGCCAAAGAAAGGGAGCCAAACTGGGATAAGAAGAACCCCTAAATAGAATGCGACAAGCCCCAACGCCAACCATATTATTGGTACGATTGGCGATAACTTAGGCCCGACTATTCGCCAGATTCTGGCAGACCACGAAAGGACGTGATTGGTAACCCAAGAGAATAAATGCGAAAGAGGGCTTTGGAACGGGCAGAATCTATCCCACACCGTAAAGAGCGGGCCCAAGACAACAATTGCCAATCCCAAGCACACCGGAATCCCTACGACGCCGGATATAGAAGGGTTAAGAACGTGGAGATAAAGAATGAGAGAAACGCAGAAAATGATGAGCCCAATCTGGAGAAGGGAAGGAAGGATATCATCCAATACGAGCTCAAGATGCCATCGCTCAGCGCCGAGTAATCGCTTGAGCTGTTCCCATCTTTGGCGGTCAGGACCACCACCACCGCGCTTGCGGTAGTAGACAAGCCATGCGAGGACTCACGGTTGAGTGAGTCCTTCGGCTCGCGGCCCAAAGGGGGATGCGTGGGACCACCCAACATGGTC
>WSUB01000070.1:168535-195971 GCA_019633425.1 Tulasnella sp. 424 | reverse complement strand
TGGAACGAGTATCGCTGCCTCCACGGTCGCTTTCCCGCCTGGCTTGGGAGCTTCATTTTCGAGCGGTTTGATTCGGGCTTTCTCGATTCGGAGATGCTCCAATGATGCAAGTACTTTTTTCTAAAGCAGCGCTTGGTGATTAGCTTCCTGCGGTCCCGACGAAATGCACATAGAGTAGAGCCGCCCACCGGACAGATTTTAAGACGGGTCATCGCCTCTTCGATCTCGTCGATAGCGGTATCCTGAGCGCTTATCGGTGGATGTGAAGGACATGTTCCTTGAGGCTCTCCGATAGTATCAGCCATAGTAGAGTGGGCTTGATCAACGTATGCGGTGGCGGAGTGGATGATTGGACTGGGGGTAGGATGTGAAGGATTGATTGAGCGGGGTGGTGGTGGTGGTGTTTAGATTTACGAGGGGTCTTTGAAACGAACGCCACTTCCAGTGGCTGGACGCCGGGACGCACGGCTGTGCTCATTGCAAACGCGTGTATCGGCTCAATCAAACTTCGACTCTGATCTTTCTTGATTCGGAACTACGAGGCCCTTCCACCTGAAGTATCGAGGCTTTGATGAGCAGAGCGAGGTAGGTGGAAGGAGTGTGAGCGATAAACGCGCATGCGATATATAACGGAGTTGATGCCCCCGCAGACTGTGGTGGAGGCGTTCCGTCTCCGTACACGACAGCTGGCTCCCGTTCCGCTCCAAGTCAATGCAAATGGTGCCCTATCTCAGCTACCAGTGTTGATATTCTTTAAGGCACTCTCGTAACGGGCTCAAACGGTAAGAGCCGATTGAAACGGTACACAGTCAGGGTAAAGTACACTCGTGCGCTAACTATTAACCTCCACCTCCTTCAATCCCATTCGTCGGTGATACGGGACTAGTTAGCAACGCATCCCTTCTCTTTTTCACATCCGCCGCTTGCTCAACCTCACCCAACACCTTGTACAAATGCATCAACTGGTCCTCTACCTTCAGTGCCTCCACCCTATCGCCTTTCCTCAACAGCGTCAGATCCAAATCAACCAACGCCTCCGCCAGGTCCCCTCCAAACTGGTCCAACCCGTTTCCTTGACTCTCTCCCCACCAAACCCGCGAATCGTATATCTTGATCGCTTCCCGTAATGCATCCACGACGTCGCTATCGTTCCAATCCCGTCCCAAACGACACAGGACCTGGTGGTACCTGACCAACGTACGGGCCAGGGGGATTTGGAACGCTTGGTGGTTCCCGGTTGTGTTGTTCAATTGTTGATACACCCAAATCGCTTCTGCCAACGCGGCCCGTGCGTTCTCGTGTAAGCTCAGGATTTCGTAGCTTACAGCGACCTTTTCCAAAGCTCCGGCACGCCGTGATAGGAAGATGCCGTTGGTCCTCGAGAGTTCGCGATACCGTTCGGCGGCTTGCAAAGCCACTTCCAAGCACAGAACGTGATTTCCTCGACGAACGTGATGCTCGTAGTAGACGTCGAGGAGAAACCTTGCTACGTCCGGATGCCAGTCGTCGGGGTAGTGTCGTACGAGGCGTTCGAAGCCTGGGAGGGCTGAGTAGAGGTATCGACTATTGTCAAATGGGGCGACTTCGTCCTTGAGGAGATTATGAAGCTCCCGCAGGGTTTCTCCGACTTGCTCTCGGGACAGTCTGACTCGTCTGCGCAGCGTTGAAATGTCACGGAGGATTTTCCCAACGGGATCCCTGGAGTGTCTGGCTGGAGTCGATAGCGACCGGACCCGTACGAACCCGGTGGCGGTCACGACCAGTTGCTGACGCCGGACGTCAATCTCTTCGCCAATAGCCGCCGCGCGAAGCTTCAGGTATTTCTTCGTTAGTGGTGGTAAGGGTTGACCGTTTTGGTCCTTATACAACGAAGTCTGAACGCGAGAATCGGCCAAACCCGCGTCAGCTTGACCACTGGTTCATTAGTCCTATCTGTTCGAAGTAGCACGTACTTTGATATCCTGAAGTTCCTCTTCCAGCTCCTTCCTTGATAATAACGAGAGCTGACAGAATTTTTGGGCGACGTCTGCGTCGAGAGTGGCTTGGGAGATACATCCTTGAATCGTATTTTCGAACATGGGAATGTACTGCATGATCCAACCGTCCAACCAGCTTGCTTCCTCCTGCATTCGTTTCAAGCATTAGACGCACAGCCCCAGGCGTTCAACCTCGGATTCCTACTCACCCACACTCGCACGGTTCCGGTCTGTGGAACCGGACTGATCACTGCCACACACGTGCACGCATCTGGCCGTTTGTCAGGTTCAAAGTCCCAGCATTTTCGAAGTATGTCGAGCAAGCCGTTGGGGAAAGTAGGTGACGGTGTCGGTTCCGGAGTCTTTCTTTTCGAATGATCGTCGCTGCACACGATCAGGATAACGCCTGCATCGTTCTTGATGTCGTGATAAGGGGGGTTTCCGGTCATAATCTTAAAGAACGAGACGAAAGGAGAAAGACGAATGAGTGAAATGACTTTGCTAGATTACGTGGCGTCGACGAGGATACTCGTACGCACCTCCAAGGCAAGGCATGCCCAACCCCAAATATCGGTCTTCAACGTCCGTTCCTCCCCCATGAGCACTTCCCTACTACACCACCGAGTAGACCCCTTGAAGTCGGCGCTCGTCGTCAAACCGCTATGCCCTTCTCGAACGACCGCTGCAAGGCCAAAATCGCAGAGGACGGCTCTGCGGTCATCATTAACGAGGACGTTTAGCTGCGGGAGTTTTTGACAGCGTAGAGATCGCGGTGAGGGGTTGCAAAGGAACGAAGTGGAGTGAGCAGATCGACGAGCTGGTTTAGAGCGATGGGGACCGTGTCCGGAGCACGACTAGAGGCACCGCCGAAGGTGGCCTCCAGTCGAGCTGCGGAGAGCTGATAGGGGTTTGGAGCAAGGAAGAAGACCGACAACGTACCGATTTCAGATCTCCGTGAATAATTGGTGGATCTCGGGTATGTAGGTACTGCAGTCCCTTGAGAGTATCTCGTACCTGAGGTCATTGGTCAGGACAACAGAAGTGGCCCTGGGTGGACGTTCATACCAGCTCCAACCTCTCTTCCGGTTTCGCTTGCTTGTTGGCCAAATAATCTTTGACGTTACCGTTCCGCACAAACGGAGAGACGAGGTACGCGGTTTCGAGGTCCTGGCTTAAAAAGTACCCGATGAACGGGAGGATGTTTTCATGAACGCATGCTGACCAAGCAATCATCTCTCTCGTGAGTCGCTGTTTTCCACCCCAAAGTGAGCATTCATAAGGCTTGATATTGAAAAGGTATGGTTAGAGGACTCACATAAGCCACTCTCAGAGGAAGTGCGCTCGAGTCGTCCGTCTGAAGGACCTTGACAGCGACCGTCACGGATCCACCCGTGGACCTGTCGTCCGATACGAGCTCCGCGAGCTTGACGACTCCATAACCCCCTCTTCCAAGGGCCTTTTCCCGTATATCAAGTCTGTTCTTGGGTATAAAATATCGTGCCAACGGTTTAAGTGCGTTTTCCTATAGGCGAGGGTTTAGTTCCGCATGCGCAAAATAGCACATGAGTCAGGAACAACGACCAGGCGCTGGTGAAAAATTGAGAGCCCTCAAGGAACGAACGTACCAAAACGGTTCTATCTAACGTGAGTCCATCGTCTGTGGTGATTGTCGTGCTCGTAGCCATCGCTCGAGGGGTCTTTGGTTGCTCCTGATGGAAGTGGAGGTTGGGAAGTCTGGAACAAGGGGTGCAGCGGCCAGAAGCACGACACGGAGACCGTGTTTCAGTGGCTGTGCTCTCTGGCGCTTGATTCACACACAGCAACTTCGGTCAGCTCCGCACGCACTCCAGCAGTATGTAGGGATACAATGTCAGGAGTTTTTTCAATGCCACTCAAACGCAGAAGAGAAAAGAAATAGACTACAAAGTGCAGCTAAAAAGATACCATTGCCCGAGAAACAAGAAGAGCCCAAAAAGGGGGAAAGGGGTTGGTTATAACGAGACTCATATCGTAAATCGACGCATAAAAGAGAGACACAGGCGAGGGAAGGAAGAAAGATCCCAGACATGTGGATATAAGAAGAAGTAAACCCCAATCATCACAACACGACGGCCCACCGAAAAACATGAAGAACGACAACACCAACCCCCGTCTCACATCACACCCGAATTCCTCGTACTCCCGGGAACAGTCGGCAAAGGCCTCACCGCACCAGGACCCGTAGGGACATACGTCCCCGGCGGGTGAACCTGCATAATTGAGCCGGATCCGGACGGTGGTGGCGGAGGCGTGAACGTCCCCGAAATCGCAGACGACGGCGGAGGCTGACTCGTCGCAGACACCCACGAAACCTGCGACATCGGCCTATGCTGCGAATGTCCCGAAATCGACTGCTGATGATACTGTTGCTGTTGTTGGTTCACCCCGGGCGATGCAGGAGGCGCTCCGTACATCGGCGGTCTAGGGGAAGCAGACGTCACGCTCGGCGTAGGCGTTTGATTTTGCTGATACGGCAGCTCCGCGGCCGTTCCCGTAGGCGACAAAAACGCCTGTTCGCTCGCTTCCGTCGGGTTCCAAGGCTGGACCATGATCGCCTGCCCCCCAACACCGCCGTTCGGGACGGGTGAAGAGCTAGGTGGGGGTACCCACGGCTCAGCGACGTAATTCTGCGAGCTCTCAGCTTTCCCGTGTCCCAAGATGGACCCGAAGAACGAGCTTCCCCCGACGGGACTCTTTTCGCGGTCTAAAGAGAGCGCGGTCATAGTCCGACTGCCCATGGTCGTTTGGTCGACCCCGCTGAAGGCGAATTCGGCAGAGGGCGCGGTGCGACGGCGTTTTAGGCAGCGGCTGAGCCAGAACAGGCCGAATCCTAAGCAGGCGAGGAACCCGGCTCCACCGACGACGGCGCCGATGATGATCTTGGTGCTCGAGTGTTCCTTCGCTGCAGAGGCGCGGGCGGCGATTCCGACGGTGTTTTGGTTCGAGTCTCGGCCGGCGGTGAAGACGCTTTTTTTTCGAGGTAAACAGCCGAAAGTTAGGGATCCTTCTCTCTCGAACTCGGAATCACTGAAAACTCACACATAAGCGTTCCTGAAGAAAGCGCTCCCCATGATCCCAGTCGTCCTCGTCGGATCAGCCCATCCTTTGATGTTGCCCACGCAGACGCCTCCGATGCTGGTCCACAAGTCCGACGGCTGGATGGGGATGCTGGTCCCGTTGAAGTTCATGTACACCGCGACGTTGGTCGTCGAGCATGGGACGGACCACGACAGCGCCAAATCGTCGTCGTACACTGTGGTTCCGTCGGCTGCCGTCGCGCCCGTAGGTACGATGTAAGTCTGGGCGCCGGTGATAGCCGCATCTAAGCAAAAAGCGTTCGAATTTTCATGTCAGTGCCTTCACCCTTCCGGCTTAAAAAAAGCCAGAGGCAGGAAGTGTCTTACAGATTTTCGACGCATCTGCCTGAGGTAAGAGGATATACGGATAACCCGCCTCCATGGTCGCATACATCCCTTGCCCACCAGTAACCGTAACATCCCCCTGGCTATTCTGGGTCTTCATCACCCACCCTTGCATCTGAACCGTCCAATCGTAGCTCCCAACCTGATTAGGCGCCGCACCCCAGTTCATGGCCGTATCCTGCCCAGCGACGGGCATCGTTTGGATCGAGCCCGAGTAGAACGACGTGTCGGGACCGTTCAGGTGCAGGTACCCGCCGGAGGAGTCGCCGTCGAGTTGGGCCCCGTTGGACGCGGACGTGCTCCCGACGCCGTACAGAGAGACGGCGAAGGTGAACGTTTCGGAGGGGTCTTCTTCCATGGAGAGGTATTTGCCGATGATGCTGTCTGTGCCGTTGGAGACGGAGGAGTAGCCCAAGCCCGCCAGACCCGCGCTCGTCCCAAAGACGCCCGTGGAGGAACCCGTGCTGGCGACGACGACTGTATACGCGGGAAATGTCAGAGACGTGCAGGGAAGGGGTTTGTTGTGGTATGTACGCACTGTGCTGATCATCGTACTCCCACCACTTGGTACCATTATCGGTCTGCTGCTTGAACGCGCAATTCTCCGCAGCTTTTTGACCCGTGCACGTCCGGCCGTTGACTTTGAAGGTGATGTTCTGCGCAGCTGCGAGTGGGGCTACGTATGTCGACGAGACCGCTGGGTTGTACCTGTGTTGAGATGGTGCCAAGTGAAAGGGGGGTGGTTGGGGGGAGGCATTAAAAATAGTCAGGAACACGCGCGCTAGAGGTCAGATGGACGGGACGAGAGGCGGAAAACAAAACGCACAAGCCCTCATGAGGATCTTGACAGCACCCGTCGCAGCCTACTCCAGCGACGGCAGTGTATCCGTGAGTGTTGGCGAGAGTAAAGTTGAACCATACTGCAGGTTGGGCCTGAGATTAGGAATGTGTAGGTATCGGGGTGGGGAAAAGCGCCCAACAGGGTGACAGAAGGTAAAAAACGACCCGCGAATGGGAACCCGTTAGCAGAGGTTTTGCCAGAGAAAGAGACGTGAACCGTTGGGAGGATGGATGGCGCACCATTTGGATGTGTACGGTATACTGCTGGTTTCCGAAATTCCTCAGCGGTATCTGCAGGACCGCTTCATCCTCGTCGTCGTCCTCATCCCGTTTTACAACCTTTCGCGAGGCTCCCTTGGCACCGTCGAAGAATAGAGCAGAGGCGAGGTGTGCTATACCGACGAGAACGAGCGCTTGGCCAAGGACTCCTGTTGGCCTCATCGGTAGGGGGACCGTTGTTGAATTGGGAAGGGGGATGAGGGGTTGAAGAGGGAAGGGGAGGGGCAGGGGTCGGAGACTGCCCAGCCCAGATTGCAACAGTCTTTAGAGCGCGGGATAGAAGGGGGACCCTGGACACTCTAAGGGAGTACGCGTGGTGGCAGTTCGGCGATCCCAGTCAAAATGACCGTCCAGTCACCTCCTTCTTCGGCTCCCCGGTAAGTCCCAACGACCGAATCAGAAGACGAGAAGAGTGGAGCCGTCGGGTTGATACGTTTTTGACGCCTTCGAATTTTATTATGAGTGCTAATTATAACCCGACCCTATATGCAACTGGCGTAACAAAATATCTGGAGCCCTCTGACAGCTTGTTCACATCCAAGTGAACTAGACGGCGTTGTAACATGCCAATCAAACAGGTGGGGGAGGCACTGACGTGAAAGGACAAGCACGCAAGGCGTTATTCGGAGGCCCCGTGAAAGCCGTGACACGTGACCCGTTAATATTTACGGAGGGATGATCTATCAACAGCCTATCTCATCCCATGTCTTGCTGATCATCTGGGCAGGCACCTCACAACCCGCCCAGATAACGCATCGCTGCCAAGGGTATCTCGGCATGGAGCGCTTACCCCGCCGGCACTTACCGCAAGTAATCCATGATGTTCACAGGTTGCTTGTATCGTGTTGTTCTTGGCGTTTGTATCTAGTTCGGAGCGCACGTATGATCTGCAACGGCGATAGACGCCCTAGCTGTGGAGGGCCACGACTCATGCTTGGCACGTCAAATACGCGACACGCCACCTATATTTAATTTGATTTCGGCCGCCTCGAAATCCGGACCTGATCGTCAAGCGGGGATCCCACACCTAAGCGAACGACCCGTCATCAGCGAACAAGGTGCCTCATGCGCAGAGTACCCCATCCACGAGCGGTACTGGGGGTCCGTTAGGTGGCAGAGTCCACCAGATGGGGACCAACACTTTCGAGTTTGGAGGTGTAAGCATTCCATGATGTGTATTGGTGAGGCGCGTCTGAGAATGCCTGTCACTTGCCTTTCGCTGCCCACCGGCGCCCGATCGAAAGGTTCCTGCATCACGTTAAACGATGTGGCTCCAACACAGCTCCGACACAGTGACCCACCCGAAATGGAACTAGTTCGTGCTGTTTGACCAGAAGATCTATCCCAGGAGGGCATATGTAGGTCGTGAGTGTGTACACTTGCAAAGCGCCTAAATCTTGTACTCTGCGGTGCTGGGGCCGTTCGGTGGCAGAGCGTGGGTTTACTGGACGACTTGAACGAGAGCCTTTTGAGACGGAGGTGTGTCTGATATCCCCCATTGTGTACCGTTGGAGCCGGTGATAGAACCGCCTTAAGCCTCACGCGCTGACGCAACACCCGGAGTGGCGGTGCGAGACTTGAAGAGGAGCACTATGAGCTCTCGTGCGATCTTGCAAATACATCTAAAGTTTGTTAGGGACTAGGAAGCACGTACGGCAAGTAGCCCGTTGTATGTGTTAGTTAACGCACGGGCCCCGAATAGAAAATAAACCTGGGATCCCTTCGTATTCCAAATACTGCAAACGACGTCTCTCGCCTCCTATTCTTTCAAATCGGATCGGATGCTCAAAATGGATCGGTAGATGCGAAGGGTTAATGAGGTAATTAACTTTGTCCTCCTCCACTTTGTCCTAACTCCCCTCGTCCTTCCCAATAAGAAAAGAAGCAGCGAGCGCTTGCACGACATAGTCATCACGTGCACCATGTCACTACCCAAAAGGATAGTCCTTAAGAATCAGATTTTCTGTCTGAAAGAATTATTCGAAACAGTAAAGACGAACCAACTCCGCCGACAGAGCGTAAGCCGCTGGCAAAGAATAAGATGAAGGGCCGTTGGACGAACGTGATCGCCCCGGGAAATAAGCTCAAAAGTTCAGAAAAGGCATTCCCGATGAGGCGGTCAATGCCTCTCTAACTTGCCTTTTGCAGCCCTCCCCTCCCTCCCACCGGCGCCCGATCGAAAGGTTCCTGCATCATGTTAAACAATGAGACCCCACGACGGGTCCGACAAAGTGCCCCACCGAAATGTAACTAAATGGAGATCCGTTTATGCTGTTGACCTCGGGGAGAGCCAAACAGATATGGGGTGTGGAAGCTAAAATGAGCGGCCCTGGCATCAGCAATCTCAAACTTGTACTCTGCGGCTTAGGGCTCACGTGATCACAAACATTCATGTCTGCGCAGAACTCCCAGACCATGTGCGGTGTTGGGGCCTTTCGGTGGCAGAGCGCTGGTTCAACTGGACGGAACTTGACCGCAAGACTTTTCGAGTCGGGAGGTGTATATACACATCCCCAGTGTGTCCCATTGAGGTGATAGAACTGCCTTCAGTGTTTCTCATCGAAGCGCTGACGCAACACTTGAAGTGAACGGTGTTGGGGCCGTTCAGTGGCAGACCGCGGGTTCAACTGGACGACTTGAACGCAAGACTTTCAAGTCGGAAGTGTATATATACATCCCCATTGTGTCCCATTGAGGTGATGGAACCGCCTTCAGCGTTTCTCACCGAAGCGCTGATGCCACACTTGAAGTGGCAGTGCATTCTAGGGAAGACTCGAGAGGACCACTGTGAGCTTAACAATGAAACACCTGGAATGTTGCGGGAGCCTGATCGCATGAGTTCATTATATGCGATCGTTGACGCAAGAGTAGCATGAACCCAGCTAATCGATCTGTTACCCTTTAGTATCCGAGCGCTACAAACGTCTCCCCTTCCGTTCTTTCGATCGGACCGAATGCTCGAATGGATCGGCAGTTGCAAACTTTTAACGCCAACGAGGTTAACTTTATCCCCTCCTTCCCACCAAGAAACAGAACGCTTGCAGGACCTAGTAATCACCGCGGTACGTACTTGAACCTCAAGAGATATACTGTGTGCGCGCATGATAGGCTCATCATCTCTGGTATAGCGATTTAAGCTTTGGTGATAATCGCAAATGAAGGGTCTTGAGAGCTCTAAGACGCGGTCCGGGTTCCACTGGCAAAACTGAGCACGTGGGGAATCACGTTGCACCGCACGCGCGTGCCTTACAAAGTCTCCACCACCTCCCTTACCCCAACATTTTCCTTTTTCGCGCGATCGTTGATCAATGTCCAGCCGCACTGACTCTACAACACCGGGCGGAATCCGCTTAAACTATGAAGCCTTGGTGCGTCGGATACCTTCTCATTGAGATCGCAACAGTCGGGCTGAGTGTCCATGACTCATATGATCTTTCCGCTGGCAGAACCGGATACTTAAAGGACTGGAGAGATATCACATCCCCCTGAGAAGACTTGTTATAAGAAAGGAAGCTTTCGGACAAGGAGGGTTTGGGGCCGTCCATATGGGGAAGCTTAAACCTGAAGATGTCTGGACGACGCCACCGTCAGAGGATGACTTGGCGGTTAAGGAACTCCGAGCAAATGACGTGGGCATGGAGCCTAAAAGACTAGCTTTTGTAAGTGCTGCTTCGATTAGATACATATCCCGTTTTCATTTGATATTAAACTCCGCGACTCTCGTGCCTCTTTCGTATTCCGACACAAAAAAAAAGAGGCTCGCTCGTGAAATGGTCGTCTGGTCATCGTGCAAGCACGACAACATCCTCGAGTTCACAGGATACTACCTCGGCGACGATTTTGTGACCGCTTACCTCATTTCACCTTACATGAGAAATGGGAACGCTCGAGACTTTCTGGCGAAAAGGAAACCACCGAACGATGAGCGACTTAAGTTGGTTCGTAACCATTGCCAAATCGGGCGGGCGCTTTCACATCCGCGAGTACCCTTTCCTTGCTGACGGGGGCTCGGATCAAACGTCGTAGGTTCGCGATACCATGGACGGCCTCGACTACCTGCACAATCGCAACCCACCCGTCATCCACGGGGACTTGAAAGCTGTACGTGGCCTTTCTAGCTACCTCCAAAACTGTCCCAACCTCCCTCTCCTCCGCAATTCAACTTGAAAGTGTCCCTTCCCAAAGGAAAACAGTCGGGTTGATTTCCGGAGCCCTCGCCCCCATCGCTGTATCCTCCTCCCTAACCCCTTTTTTTATATGCTTGGCTTTAAAACAAACCAAAAAAAAAATGCCACCAAAACAGATGAACGTACTCATCACCGATAGCGGCCGAGCGGTTCTTTGCGACTTTGGGCTTGCGATGGCGATGCAAACAGAGCACACGGGGTTGACTACCAGCCACGCCCCCAGAGGTACCACGAGATGGTCTAGTCCCGAAATATTGGAGGATATGAAGAGAACCTTGAAGAGCGATATCTGGGCTTGGGGGTGTCTTGTTTTGGAGGTATCGTGAAATATCTCTCCCGCTTGTCTCGCCTGTCTTCCGAGTCACCAGTACTAATCGCCCACGCGCACGCTCGCTAGATGATGACAGACAACTTTCCTTATGTTGAGACGCCTTCCGACGCCAAGGTGATAGTTTTCATCTACGGAGGAACCACGCCAGAGCCGAACCCTCCACCTCAAGACTGGCCCGACGGCCTCCTCGAACTCGCTCGTAAATGCTGGAGTATGAAGCCCAATGATAGACCAGATACGTGCGCGTGCGTCGCGAGCCTACACAGCGTTCCCAAAGTGGTAAGTCGATTATCACCGCGCACGGCGGCGTGGACCCGGAAATAAAAGTACCAACGGGCTGACACTAATGGATTATATAGATGGAATATCTGCAAGAGGAAGGACTTCAAGCTTTGGAAACTTGCTTCATTTTGGGGAGTCAGCTTCGGGATGACCCCAATCACACGCTCCCCGAGACCACTAGTAGTAGTTGCCATACGAGCAAAACTGCAGTACTCCTTCCACCGGATGATTCCACCACCGAATCCCTGAAAAATGTGGTCGTGAAGGGGCTCCGATTACACGACCTGCCTTCCTTCTCATCAAGGTTCGAAAGCTTCAAGGTGAGAGAGGAATGTTATCTCATCTCTCGAGCGATCCGGTCGTCGTTTACTGCTTACTGACCGACTTTGTTCGACAAGAACCTCGCTCAGGATATGGCCTCTTGGACGGCATTTGAGCATGAGAATATTCTTAAATTCGTTGGATATTCCGTCTCGGCAGATTTTGGGACTGTGTCGCTCATCACACCGTACATGGTAAATGGCAACGTAATGGACTATATTCATCGGGAGGAAGTTTATTACGAGGGAATTCTTAAATTGGTGAGCAGAGTTCTCCGGGGTTTAGTCTCGGGGAAAGAGAACGGAATCGAGTCTCCTAACGAACAATTTTTGAATGGGTATAACTGCAGGTACGGGATACTTTGGATGGTTTGCTATATCTGCATACCATGGACCCGCTGGTCGTTCACGGGAATTTAACACCGGTATGTCTGCGCGTGTAAGCTCACGGAGGTGATTCGACGTGTTGACAATATCGTAAATAGTTCAACATCCTGGTGAACGACAACGGCAAGGCCCTACTTGGCGACTATGGCTTGGGAGCGAGCGCCGAGAGTAGTCTGACAGGCAAGACTCCCGGAGCGTCCGCAAGATGGTCCAGTCCCGAGGTCATCTCTGGAGAGCCCGCGACAGTTCAGAGTGACATGTGGAGTTGGGCCTGTGTCGTTCTGCAGGTACGTACCGAAACTACATCGTGAGATTTCTTCTTAAACCCCTTATGTCGCTTTGATAAGATGATTACTGGAGATCGCCCGTATCCTGACATCGAAGAGGACGATGAAATAGTGTCGATATTGGCTTCAGACAAACCGAACCGTAGAACGCCTGAGCCTCTGTCAGAAGCCGCCGTACCCGGAGCTTTGCTGGAGCTACTCCAACAATGCTGGGACTTTGATCCTTGGTCCAGAGCCGACGCTTGGATATGTATGGACACACTCGACGCGATGCCTGATACCCAGCCGGATCCCTATCAGAGTGACCGCGAGGTACGTGGTGACGTTCCATGATCAGGGCTTCCATCGCTCGAGATTAAAGAATCCTTACCCGTTTCTTTAGGAGGTCTTGAAGTGGCTTGACCATTTGATCATGGACGAATTCGTTCCCGTTCTCGAAGACGTTCTGCGGGGATACACATCCACAGCCTCACCAGCACCTCCAGCACCCGCTTCCAATGCCCCCATTCTGCGGATAAAAGATATCTTATCCATGCTACGAGAGCCGATTACCGTCACTCGGGACGAGATAGGGGAGACTCTCCGAGAGCTCAACGACTTGGTGGAAGGGGAGCTTCCCCCGCAGCCCAACAACCAAAAGCTTCGTACCGTACTGGACCAGTATCAGGGTCTCATCGCTCACTACCCAGACGACTCCCATCCTCGAGTGGTGGATTTCCTACTCCGCTCCGTGGGAAAGGACCTTGCTCAGCACGGAGAGTGTTTGGTACCGCCGAAGGTTTTTGCACAAGCGGTAGGACGGTGGCCGGTTTTGTCTCAAGGCGATGAAACCCTTCTGGAATTGCTTCCTTATATGGCAGCGACCAAGATGGCGTTCTCCGAAATGCCGCTTTATGATCCCAAAGCGATAGCCATTTTGGAGCAGACGATAGAGGTTTGTCGGAGAGCGTTCACGACAGCCGATCATCAAAAGCTTTCAAAACGTTTCCTTGCGGCTTCCTTGGTTGAACACAGCCAGTGGCTTTGCAGAACAGGCGATGGGCAAAACGGCACCATAGTCGTGGGCGTGCTGCGAGAAGCGATCAATATCTATGAAGACCTTGTGAAATCCTCAACGGACGTTGTGGAAGACTGGGTGGTGGGAGAAGGTTTGGCGGATGCCCTGGGGGACTTGGTTTTCGTTCTGCGGAGGCGAGGGGAAATCAGGGAGGCAATGAAAGTAGAGGCAAAGCTCATTCGATTGAAGAAGCAGTTGGATTTGCGGGGAAGAGATCGAAAAACTTAAGAACAGGAGCCGACGATTGTGCTGGGAGGAAGTGGAGGAAGAGTCGAGGGGAAGCAGTGTGTTGTTGTATGATTGGTTGTTCAGCGTTCGGAGGGGGAAGTACTTTATGGTAGCCAGAACTCGTCTTACAATTGAGATCTGCGCAGGCATTGTTTCACTGACATTTTCTGGTTCTAGAGTACGTAGAATTTACGACCTTGTGAAGTTTGAATATAAGGACTCGTTTTGCCTGCGCGTGGCCCGATGGAACCTGACCGATCACTTCCTACAATCCCGTTCGACTCCAGTCCCCTTACTTCAACGGTTCGGGTTGAGGACACGTGACCTACTGCTCCTCACAACTTCCTTGCTTGAATTCGATTCGTCGGATGAACGTTCTGGCCGGAAGGATGTTGACCCACAAAGGAACAAAGCAAATCGAGTGCAAAAATGTGAGTTCCTCTCCAAAAAGAGCTTGCAAAGTAATGGGAGGTAGACAGGGCAGTTGTTCATCGAGGTTCGCCGAGCAAAATAGACCCTGTGGGGACGCCGAAATTTCCCATGTCGAATCACCTCCCTTCCCTAAGTTTTGGTGCCGATGAGGTAAATATCTCAAGCAACCCCAGCTATGGCAGACTTAGCAGGTTCGAGACGTTGAGGGAGTTTGAGAGGACTGCGTTCGATTTCTCCGAGACGTGGGCGCAGCCAGAAAATACTGGTTTTGGGCATCGGATACACACTCAGTAGATAGGGGCCATTGATAGCATTCGTAACTTTGGAGACCCAGAACAGCGAATGGTGTGTTCGTCTGATGTGCTGACCTACGATGAGTAATTTGCGTCAATCCTCTTCACGAAGATGAGACCTTTGGGAACGACCACCCTTGCCTTGAGGTGGTTCTGTAACCGAGAATTGCCAGATGTAGAGGTACGATGAGGCATTTTTCATGTGAGGTCACGCTCCTTTTCGCCCCGCAGGGTTTCGCTAAAATCCCGCAGGGTTCGAAAACGTCAACCCTTCCTGGAGAGGAGACATGATGCTGCGAATCAAGCGGCCCTAGAAGTAAATATTATGTAGGAATAAGTGATACAGTGGATGGAGAGAGCTGGGTTGACATCGATTGTGCATCGATATTGCTGTATTTACACCACCCGGAACAGAGAGTCCAACCAACGAGAAAGGCGATAGCCGGACCTGTTTATATAGGATTATAAGTGCCTTCCTCGCTTCTCACGGGCTGGAGGAATAAACGAACCTTGAAACGGTTGGCTTCGGGTCGTTTGGTGTTGTCCCGTCCGAACCCAGGTTGTTCAGCTCCACCGACTCCGCCGAAGCATTCTTAGCTTGCCGATTTCTGCGGTACCTTCGGTGCAAGTACTCTCCAAGACTAGCGAGGAGGCCAAAACCGATCACGCTAGCAAAGGTGGCGCCAAGGATCACTCCCTTGCCGATGCTGGTCCCACTGCCGGGACGCTGGCTCTCGGGTACCCATATGTCGAAAGTTGATGGAAGAGGGTCCGGGAAGTATCTGTTATATTCAACAGACATGTATGGTCGGGAAATGAGGTTCCGGATGATCCGGACTGAGACTCACGAAATTCCAACAACAAGAATACCTCCGCCACCGTAAGAGGCACCGGTATTGGTCAAGTTCAGCGTGTGAACGCCTTGCTTTAGTTGATAATTTGCCGCACTGCTAAAGCTCGTTGATCTCCGAAAAGTGCAGTTCAACGACTGAGGGTGGTCCCAGGGCGTCGAATCACCGCTGGAGGTCAAAGCCTCATCTGGCCAAGCTGTAAAATTCCCATTATCTTCTTTTGGGAGGACCACAAAATCGAGTTGGATGTCGCTTCCTGAGAGAATATTGGCCAACTCGAATCGCTGCCGAAAACTGCAGAGTGACAGGAAGTAATCTTTGCCGTACCGTTGAACTGGAACGCAAGGGAGTCGCCTAATGTCGGGAGAGAGATACCTCCTCCACAGAGAGATGCATTGTACTGGCTGTTGGCCGACCAACCTGTCAGTCAGACCTCTTCCCAAACAAGGTGTGACGACAAAGACAAAAACGCACGTATGACCCCCCAGAACAATACCCGGGTCCGTTAGCGGTACTTGAACGACCCGCTCAGAAGCAAAAATGGTAGTGGCAAAGCTGAGGGCGAACAGGAGGTGTGCGGTGTGGCGGATGGAACTGAGCATTTTGAGGTGGGACAGGGAAACGGCATGCTAAATCGGCAATCTTGGACCATCCTCTTATATCATATTTCTAGTTTCCCGAGTTACTCTTGGCTTTGTGTGTGATGGATTTCCAGTGGGCGTAAAACGCCCCAGGTTCGGTGGGAGTTCCTCGGAAAAGAGGGAATTGTGCAGCACCGCCATGCGGCATGGTTTTCTCCGTCAGACATCGACGGGTTTCCAAGGAATCGTCTTTGATAGCGTAGCGTAGTTCGATGAAAGCTATTTTCGGAGTTCAAAAATTGGCAGGTAGAGGAAAGGGAAATGTGGACGGCGATGTGTCCCGCCTATCGCCGTCCCGTCCAAGTTCAAACGTGACGGCATTGGTGCTCGCCGCGACCACAACGTTTTAGTACTTCTGAGCCTACGTCAATAGAAGGTAGGTATGTAGGTAGGTAGAAGGCAATAGTGCTTCCACCACCCAGGGAAACACTAATTTGAGGCGTGATGTTGTAGCTGGAAGTAGAACTTCAACTCTTCCACGACATCCTGCGCAATGCATCGAACGACAATGCACGTGGACCGATAGGATCACTGATTGCGTCTTGTCCCTCTACTCCATCCACCGTTGCTTGCTAGCGCTATGCAGTCCGTTACGACTGAATATACCACCACGTTCGTTACTCCCGATGGAGTGCCCCTGAGTACGGCCGTTGTGGTGCGCATTGCTGACTGTCGGCTCCGTACGCCTGGCCTAAGACTGATCATTATCGATGGTTACTCAGAAGAAAGAACTAAAAGAGCTGGAGGAATTCTTCATCCCCGAACACAGAGTTCAAGTACAAGACCCGCCCCTTGGACGCGGAGGATTTGGGATTGTCAGGATTGCCGAGTTGCTACCCGCGGAGGGATCGCAGCTGGGAGCTGAGACCGTTGTAGTGAAGGAGCTTATGTCAGACAACTGGAATATCATCCCATTGAGAGCTGCATATGTGAGTCCAACCGTAAACGATGTTTTGGGTGGACCAACTAACGTAAGGGTATCAACCCCGAAGAGGCTTACTCGCGAGATGAAAGTGTGGGCAAAGTGTCATCACGAAAACATTCTCAAGTTTATTGGGTATCATCTTGGAGACGACTTTAAGCCAGCCTACCTTGTCTCAGAGTATATGAGGAATGGTAACGCAAGAGAGTATTTGGCGAAGAACGAGGTAGACGCCACCGGCCGGCTCGAATTGGTAGGACTAAACCGGCTACCATTGAGGTTCGGCACTGAACGGAATTTTATTCGGGAAACTAACTATAGGTACGCGACACTCTCAGCGGATTAAAGTATTTGCATACTTTAGAGAAACCGATTGTGCATGGTGACCTGAAAGCCGTAAGTGACAGTCAGAACTTCCTCCAGAAACTCGTTGAAACGCAGTTCTCCCCCCTTTTCTGCGTCCGGCCGCCTGGCACAACTTTTTCATAACCGAATAGCTGAACGTACTCATAAATGATAATCGTAGGGGGGTGTTGTGCGATTTTGGCCTTGCAGAAGTGATGCACGAACCCGCAACGAATCTCGCCACGAGTGGGGACATAAAAGCCTCAACAAACTGGTGCAGTCTTGAGGTTCTGATGGGGTCTCCCAGGACAGTGAAGAGCGATATATGGAGCTGGGGGTGCCTTGTTCTGGAGGTATGCATTAAGAGTTTCGTCAGAAGACATGTCGGCCCTGGTTGACTGACCTGAACCCGTGACAGATGATAACCGGTCTTCATCCATATCATGATGCGAAAAATACCTTCATGGTCATTGCCTCGTTACAGAACCGTAAAACACCCGAACCTACCCCACCGCCAGCTCTTGCCACCCCCCTCCTGGAGTTGCTCCGGGAATGCTGGTCCTTTGAGCCGAATGAAAGGCCTGACGTCTTTGCCTGCATAGATGTAGTGGACGGTCTTACTCGGCAGCAGGTCTCAGAGGTCTCAACTGAACCTTTCAAGGATGAAACCTTGGGCACCCTTAGCCTAGACCGCGATTTCTTAAACGAAGCTCTAGCCGGTTTACATCGTTTCTATATTCCAAAACACAAGATACGCATCACCCGCAGGCTGGCCGACGGCAGATATGGGCCCCTCTACTTAGTAGAATTGGAATCAGAAGGCATTAGTACAACCACTATTGCGGTAGCGAAGGTCCTCAAGGCCGAGAACTGGGATGTTTCACCCCTGCGATTGGCATATGTGCGTTTCTCATCCTCACTCGAACTTTGTCTATGTTCCCTGATGGTATTTTATGAACAGAGGCTAGCCCGAGAAATCGGGGTCTTGTCGACCTGCCAGCATCGAAACATCACCGAGCTTCTGGGGTACTACCTCAGCGACGATTTCCAAGAGAGCTACATTATCTCACCATGGATGAAAAATGGTAACGTGAGCGATTATATTGCTCGGGAGCGGCCGAGCATCGCCGGACGAATGCAGTTGGTAAGTGCCCATGCATATGATAGCCAACAAGAAGCCACGTCGTCTGAATCTAGGATGCTTGTGTCTTGCCATAGCTGAGAGACGTCTCGGAAGGGTTGCACTACTTGCACTCGGGCCCCCTACCGATAGTCCACGGTGATATGATACCGGTTCGTCTGTACTCCTTATCCAATATCAGTCTCGGTTGCCCTGTCTACAATAAGGCGACCAGGCTTATTTCTCCTCTGCCAAAAGAACCAACTAATAAAAGGGTTTTGTCCCTCTTATCATTCGAACGTTGGTTATCTGCAGGGAAACGTACTTGTTGACGATGACGGTCGAGCAGTCTTGTCCGACTTCGCGCTTGCGAAGCTTCTTCAAGATACTCGTACAGGGCTCACAACCTCAGTCGGCCACGTCAGACACGTTCGATGGCTCGCTCCAGAATTACTTCTTGGAGATGGTAGAGTCCCATTGTCAAGTGATATATGGGGATGGGGTTGCCTCGCTTTAACGGTAAGTACAAGGGCCAGTATGAAAGTTTCATGGTTCTCCGGACACAACAGGATTTAATGTTTCCTCCGACTGCAGATGATAGCCGACGAAATTCCATATAGCAAAATGGGAACGGATGCGAGAATTATTGTCGCAATCGCAACTGGCAGAACTCCGCTGCCCACGCCGGTCCCAGTCTCCTTGAATGGCTTGCTCCCTATCCTTCAAAAGTGTTGGAATATGAATCCTAAGGAGAGGCCAGATTCTTTGGCATGCAAGTCTGCTGTGGCGTCTCTTGTTTGAGCCTTTGAGTCGCAGGTTCTGGTGAGTTCAACGACGGTCAGCCCCGCCTGACACCACCGCAAGCAACTGACTCGAACTTATGCATCGCTAAAGTTACGCGCAAATATGCGAGCAAAGAGAGTGCAGCCCACTGCCCGTCTGAGGGGGTTCTGCCCCACGTTCTTGGATGTATATGACTCCTGAAATAAATATTTACCTAGACTGGATTCGAGATTCCCCGCAAACACGTTAAGGGGGCCACCAGGCTAGCGCTCTTATGAACGGCTATACTGAATCCTCGTCGCATTGCACCCCATGGTGTACATATCAGATATCTTTAGTGCAGCGAATATATATCGAGCTAGTGTGCAAAACCATCGAGGACATACACCAGTGAATAATCGTACCGTTAATTTGATAAAGTTTAGGAAGAACCAAGTTTGATCATTCCTAACGATGCTCCTCGTCGATTGGCTGTTTTCTGCAGGGATCTCCGGCACAACGCCGCGATCAGAACAAAGATAAAGATTGCTCCTGCTACACCACCGAACGAAGCAGCCACAATTGTATCTTTGCTGGTTGTTGATTTCTCATACCAAGGAACCCATGTTGGAACGGACGACGAAAGGGGGTCGACATAGTACCTGAAAACTGACACGTGAGGAATACGGCCGAGGCTGTCGTAGGGAAATAGTTAGCTCACGAGATTGCGGCCACGAGAATACCACCACTTTCTCCAGGCATTCTTGTGTTGCAGAGATTCAATGTATGGTTTCCATGCTTGAGTTGGTATCCACTCTGCAAACTGTATCTTCTTGTCACCCGCAGACTACAATTCGATACAGCCGGACTACTATCCAATTGTCCCGAGGATCTCGGCTTGGTGTAGAGATAAGCTGCGTCGGGGAGGATTGAGGCAAGCCCACTATCTTCGTTCGGTAATGGTACAAGGTCAATTTCGATGTCGCTTCCTAGCGGTACAGTAGAAACAGTGCGCAGTCCGAGTTAGCTGGCATCAGCGTACCATCACTACATTAAGAAACGGGACAACATGTACGGACCTGTAAAATGAAGTGATATGCAACTTTGAAATAGCGGGAGAGATATCGTGCCGCCACGGGCCGAAGTATTATAACGACTAGCTGTAAATGAGCATGCATCTGAAAGGCTGCGGATGCGGCTAGACTTACGCTTCGAGTTGAAATGCAATACCAGGATCCGACAGAGACACGTTTACTACACGAGGGTCTTCCTGTCTGTCGACCTTGGTGGTAAAGGGTAAACCGAGCATTTGAGAGTTTGATCGGGAGGTATACAGATACTTAGACCGCTTCAGGAGGTAGCAAGATCTCGCAAGGTTTAGATAGACGCACTGTCTGAGTGAGAGGAAGGCTAGGCTGATTTGTTCACGGGAGCTTCGAAGGGTATGACGCAGTCGCCGTGGGGACCAGAAGAAGGTCCGCAAACACTGCCACCAAAAGAAAAAGCTCCAACTGTGCCGCTGTCCGTTGGAATCCAAATTTAAAATGGTTGCCTACTATATGGAGTGATAAAATCTTCGAGTTTGGTCCGTGATTGGCCAGGTGCACGAGTGATATGCATAGTTGGGCTGGCAGACGGGAGTAATCGTTACTGAAGTGATGAGTGGATCGGGAGGTCATTTTGACCCAGTCGTTTAAGTCTTCCGGTATTGCGAACGCAGTACCATCGTCCCCTGGAGCAAAGGGGTATATTATGAAAGAAGGAAGTCCAGATCTATTCTCGATGCTCTGTATTCCTGTTAGTTCCTCTTCTGGCTTCTTGGCTGTCTGGAGTTCCTGAGTCTTTGACTTAACGCGTATCCCAAGGAGAGCAAGGCGAATCCCTCTAAAGCGAAACCAAGAGCAATCGCAGTGTTGTTTACGTGGTGGTGCCCTTCTATTAATTACGCGGCTAGGGTTCGGACCACGACCCGGACTGGAAACGACGGAACAAAGGATTAGAACAAAACACAGTGGATGATATCAAGACTGCTATCAGTCTCTTGGAAGGTCAACAAAAGAGGCTTACAAAAGTCCAACGATGACTATTCCACCCCTTTCAGTTGACGCTCCCTCACTGCTAGCGCTGGTATATTCAAAGTATGGGTGCGCGGCTCCGGTTATAAATCGCTAAGCTAAACATTAATGTATTCGCGCGCCTCCTGGTGATTTCGTTGAATGATGGTGGATTCTTTCGCGGTGGCCCCTGGGCGGCGCTGACGAAACCCCCACCTGGCCAGATGAATTAATCACCGACACCTCATCGTGGAGCAACGATGAAGGTAAGTTAAGTTTCGTTCCAGAGGATTCTTACATATGTCAAAGGAACATTTACGACCCAGCGTTTGACGTCATCCTTGGACAAGGAAGACTTGCGCTTGGCGTGCTTGGCGCGGCAGCGAAAAGGGAATTCTGCTCGCCCGGCCACCTCGGCTAATTTCTCCGAATGAATCGAAAGAACTCCGATGCGAAGGCCTTGAATATCAGGAGACCGATAGTGTGTCTCTTGGTTAGAAAAATGGGAGAGGAGATGATTTCAATTCGAACCCTTCTTAAGAGCCAATTCACATGCGGATCAAATTATGTTACATACATCGCGGCATCCGGCCTCAGCTTGACGCAAATACTCACGGCAAGATTTCGCACTTCTCCATCTTAGCCTGCCACTCACCAACCCTTCCAGGGTACCCAAACGTCTACAATCTCTTCATCCTTGGCATACCCTTGCACATCCGAGTCAACAACGTAGTACCACGGATGGTTCGCAGCGATCAGACAGGCGTGTTGCCCAATGATCCCTACAACCGACCCGACCTTCAGCTCGGCACTTCCAGCCGAGTCCCGTCGAAGAATCCCATGCTCTTGCGAAATCCGCGCAAGGGTCCAACCGCAGTCCATATCAAGCAGCCAACTACTCTCAGAGAATGTGCGGGTAACCTGCTCCCCGTCAGGAGGGAATATCGCCACTACTTTGCCGTACCCTTCCATTGGTCCGGTGTCTTTGCTCAAACCGATACCACCGACATCAACCAAAGCTTCGTCTTCTCCATGGGTTCCTCGACCAGGGTAGATGCTGATTACGGTTGCGAGGACCCGGAAGGCGATCGAGGAAGGAGAAATGAGAGAGGTGGCGAGTTGCTGGAGGTCGTGGAAGACGTAGTTCCCAGCATGAAGTTCGAGGAAGTTGTTGCCCAAGGAGGAACGGAGCTCGGCGAGGGCTTTCTCAGACTCGGAGGAGCCTGAAGGAACGTGTGCTGTAGGTGTTGACCCCACTGATAGGACGAATGGTTTGCGGTCGTTGCCAGCGTTGAAACGAGAGGCGGCAATCTGTGCGGCTTCGCTGACGGTCTTTATCTCGTCCGAGAGAAAGGATGAAGCATCGGCCAGCGATTTAGATCCGTAAGAGTTTCCAGCGTGGCAGTAGAAGCCGTGGAGTTCGACAACGGAAGATGCATCTTGGATGCGTTGCAAAAGATCGAGGAATTGTGACGACCCAGGTATGACTCCTGCTCGTCTGCAGCCCCAAAAAGAAAGGCATTAATTTACAGCAAGATTTTGGGTTTAAATGAACGCAACGCACTTGTAGCCAGGGTCAACCTTTACGTAGACACTCCAGGGGTTCGATGTTTTCTCGTCTTTGGCGAACGATTGAATTCTCGAAATTTGCTCCGGATGATCGACGAGTAATCGAAGAGAGCTGCCGGAATTTTCAAGCTCCCTTTTGAGGTTCGATAACTCTGGAAGTTTATTCACTGGTGCCGGAAGACCATATAGAATCTGGGAGACCAAGAATTGGTGGTTACAAGACGAGGCGTTCTGCAAGAGATCGAGCACGGAGATTCTCGCTCACATCCTTGACGATTCCGTCTTTCACCAAGTTGGCCTGGAGCACCTGCCACGCCTCCATCAGCGTGGAGACAACGATAGCTCGATCCGAGTCAGGTGCTGCCAGTTGATACCGGACGCCCTCGGCTGTCTACGTTCGAGCAAAATAAAATAAGAGTACAATCATGTCAGTTTAATATTATATTTGCAAAAATCCTAGGCCTCCAACGACGCACCTTGTGCGTTTTGATGTGAGCACGGAACCGAGCGCCCCATTTGCTTGCATTCTCTTGCATCTCTGTACAGTTTTTCTTTACAATTGATCTATTGACCACGAAAGCGGGTGTCCTGAGTGAGGATATTTTCTTTCCGACGAATGCATCGACGAGAGTCTGTTTCGATGGTAAGGTGGCGAGTTTGGCGGTGGCGTCCATGTTGGGTTTGTCTGAGAACGGAACCAAACACAACCAAAGCGGCGACCTCGGATCTTGGAATGTTTTTGGTTTCCCGGCCACCGTCTCAAATCGTCACTCTCGTCCGGAAGAGCTTGGGACTCTCTGCTCTTCTTTTCGGACACAGAAACTTCGCGTCAGTAGGTCTCCCACCGGCGCCGCAAGTGACAGATGTTACGAATGACAAGGAAGGCAAAAAAGCCGCAAGGGAATGGATCGATGCTTTCAGAAAAGCGAAGTTGCAAAGAAGCGACGTGGATTCGCTGAGTTTTGCGAGAAGCTCTGGGCCAGGCGGGCAGGTGAGTGCTGCACCGTAACCTTGACTAGGTGCCAGGGTGAACCCCGAAGCTTAATGTCCCAGTTCTGGCTCGCTTCCAGAACGTGAATAAAGTGAACACCAAGAGCATCCTTCGCTGCGACATCGGATCCAAGAGATGGATCCCTCCTTGGGCGAGGAGTACGTTAAGAAAATCGGTCAGTTCGCTTGCTTTGGCTCCCGAAATCTACCTAACAATCCTTTGCCTTTCAACTTTCGCCACAGCCAGCATACGTGAAGGCGGACGATTCTCTGCTGATCTCGTCTACTCGCCATCGAACTCAAGCTGAAAATGTCGAAGACTGTTTGCGGAAGGTATGATTATCGAAGTGTTGGTGGACGCCGATCTAAACTCATGGTACCTTATCCCCCAGCTGCACACCCTGATTCTTGACGCCTCGTCCGCCGAAATCACGAACGATCCAACCGCTGAGCAACAGCAACGTGTTAAGGACCTTCAAAAAGCGCATTCCAATCGGTTGAAAAGGGAGAAGCAGGGTCGAAGTGCGGTCAAGCAAGGAAGGCGAGGGGGATTCGATCGTTTTGACTGACGTTCACGACAAAAAAACGTTGCCAGGGCTACACCCTTCGAAGTTATTGCGTATCCGGCCCTCGCTGGTGGATCAATAACCTCTAGGGCCTACCAATATTTCGCTCTCTTCGCGCGCAGAGTGACCTCTTGACACCAAAGCTCGGTTTCTACGTAGCCTCACCCCGCTTGCAAGCGTTTCTTTGTAGGGTAGTCGCACGCACGCAGATCAAAGCTCTACGCAAAGATGATTTAATCTCAGTTTCTGTGTGTGTGTGAGGGGGCCTGGGTGAAGCCGGCGACCCATGTTCTCGTCGTTGTGGCAACTATAGAAGCTCGAAAGGTGGTTCCGGAGCATCCCATCGACGACGCGCCAAGCACTCTTTTGCCAACACCATCCAACTGGCACTACGCTCCCTCACCTCTCGTTTCTTGTCTAAATATTTTCTCTCTCTCCCTCATGACTTTATCCACACTGTTTTCGCGCGCGAGGCTGGGACTCGCAGTTTCGACTCTTCTCTTCGTAACGACCTTGAAAGCCCAAGTTGCTGTCCCTCTCACTGATTCGAGCATTTCGTTTTCGGGAAACGCGTGAGCAGATACGGTTCCGGTTTTCTAATGCTACGTTTCACTGATTGGTCTCTTTCCTAGTCACTACAACGCATCCTTGTGCGGCGGAGCTATTTACCTTCCAGACATCGGCGACAGTATCACGTGGAGTTTTACGGGCAAGTTTCCCTACTACCGAAAATAACAAAATAATCAAAATTTACAAGGTTCCGACTTTGAGGTTGACGGTATCCTTGATGGACACCCAGATGAGAGAAACATCACCGTGTTGCCAGAAGACAACTCGATTTACACGGGTCTACCCCGGACCTCCAGTGATTCGTCTACAAACTGTAGTCGAACAATACTACTAAATGAGAGATGGAGTGACCCGTTTCAAAAACAACTGATCCTGGGTTGGCACACTGTAATTATCCAGAACAGCGGTGATGTCACGGATAAAGGCAACGGAGTAGTGATCGGTGGTCTTCAGTGCGTTCTACCTGTTGTGCTTGATCTAGACGTGGAGGAAAAATCTCGTTCGACTTACTTCCATTTCATCTGCGTATATGACAGATACTACCCAGATCCAATCGCAGATCTCCCGACGTACACTGCGGTCTCTCAGCGGTCAAAACCCATGAAAAATCATACCGGTGCTATTATCGCAGGAGTGGTTGGTGGAGTTGTATTCCTGGCCGCTATCATCGTCGCTGGGATATTCTTGTACAAGCCTGAACTTCGAAAGCGATTCATTTCCAAGAAGCCAGGAGACACTCGCAAAGACCTCTTAGGAGATTCCCCTTCAATGGCGGGTGCATCCGGGTCTGCTATTGGGATTGCTGGAGAGGAACAGAGGATAGAGGCTGGACAACCTCGGATGGTAGAGCGATCTCACAGTTGAACCAATAACGCCTATGCATCATCACTCAATTCTTTCGCTCTCCTTGCACACAAGTCTTGACGCCGGAGCTCGGGTTCGTCGTGGCCTTGGGCTACTGTATATGTAATCATTGATGTAGGCCAGTCGCACGCCTGGAATGCAAATTCTCCGTAGAAGATTATTAATCTTGGTTCTCGTGCGGGGGGTTGGGTGGAACCGGCGGCCTGTCGTGGCACTATCGAAGGTGGTCTTGGAGCACCCAGTCGACGACACCCAAAAGCACTCGTTTGAAATCAACATCCAACTGTCACTACGTTCCCGCTCCTCTCGTCTCTTATCTAACAATTTCACCCTCAAAGGACTATGTCCACAGTGTTATCGAGCGCAAGGCTGGGACTCGCAGTTTCGACTCCTCTCTTTCTAGCTACCTCGGAAGCCAAAGTTGTTGTCCCACTCACTGAAATTCATGCTCGGGAAATATGGTTCCAATTGTCTAATCCAACCCTTTCATTGATTATTCCTTTCACGGTCCTCACAACACATGCCTTTGTGGCGGAGCTATTTACGCGCGCCATGCATGTTAATGTACTCTTTTGACAGCTACGGCTTGGACATGGGTGAGGCCAGGTGGAACATGGCAGACGGATTCACGGTTCGTAATGAAGAAATCCCCAGTTGGTGGCGGTGCTAAGCTGGAGAGTGCTAGACGATACTTACCCTCTTCTGCGCCGGTTTGGAGGCCATTGTGGCCAATTAGTTAAGCTATGAGATTGAGAGGAATAAGGCTTGTTTGAAGTATAGACCCGAGGTGCAGGTCAACACGAGCGTGGAACAACACGAACACACACAGCGGCCCGGGCCCTCGGAATGCTGAGCCAGCTCACTCGACCAATGACTGTGCTATACATACGAGATTGAAAATCGCAAGGGCTTTTCATCACCATTAGATACACCCGTGTGAGGTCTTTGCAGAATCTCTTTTTATTTGGGTAAGATCTGAACTGTTGCAGAAGCGCCCAAATTGTCTCGGTTTAGGAGCCGGCCGTTCCCTTCAAGGATAAGCATGATACTCTGACCGTATCGAATGCTGCGCAGGATTTAAGCTTCGAGCGATCTCCGAGAGGAATCAGGGAATGGTGGTCGGTCTGCAGCCAAATGTGCGCCAAGGTCACCGAGGTTCGCCGCCGACGCGTCTCAGCCAGTGGACTATGTCTCAAAGAGCACCCAGCACTCGCAGTATCATCGTCACTGTACGTCCTATTCAGAAACTGCTCGAGCTCGATGGGTCGTCAATACGAAGGTAGCCAGGAAGATTCTGGTCAGGCTGGATCTTCTTTGAGCGCCCTACGTCAGAGGGCCTCAACGAGATTGGAGGAAAGGTCAGGACTTTTGAGCATTTAAAGCGCTAATTGTCGAGTTAGACTACGGCGCATTTCCTGATTTAGTGACCGTCAGATTTCTCCATGGAGATGAAACTGTTACAGAAGCTGAAGGGAGCGAGTCGGAGAGCGCACCGAGCGCGAAGCCGAATAGGGTCGTTCTGAGCCTATTCGAACGCACCCCAAGCTGGGGCCAAACGCCTTTTGGAAGCATACATGACGCTTCCGTCTGGCTTAATATGGTCCGTGATCCAGAGTTGAGCCAGGGGCGCGAATAATCTTAAAATTGAACCCAAAGGTTTCCTACTGTTCAGGAACGAAAAGCCCGAATACCCGCCACTCTACGCCTTCCCGAACCACGAAGCATTGAGAAACATATTCCACCACGAAGTAGCTATATATAGAATGCGCGGCAAAATATAGGCTCGGCCACCAAATGGAGTAATCTCAGCGACATTCGCCAT
>WSUB01000070.1:85565-168435 GCA_019633425.1 Tulasnella sp. 424 | reverse complement strand
GAAGTAGCTATATATAGAATGCGCGGCAAAATATAGGCTCGGCCACCAAATGGAGTAATCTCAGCGACATTCGCCATCTCATTCTTGCTCCTAATATGCCTGGTCCGGCGGTAGAATTGGAATTGAAAGACCTTTGATATGCGGATAATTGAAGCAGAACTCAAATCATTCGAGGCAAGAAAGCACTATAAAAGCATGATTCTGCTGGCGGATGGAGTGATCCAAGCAAGTTACCAACCGTCGTAATCATCAGCATCATGGTCTCCTTCTCTTCCCTTCTCCTCGTCTGCACGGCTATTGCTGCCGTCTGGGCCGCTCCCACCAAAGATAACGAAAAGCATGAGCTCGTTGCTCGTCAGTCTATCACTACCAGCCAGACCGGCACCAACAACGGCTATTACTACTACTTCTGGACGGATGGCTCTGGTCAGGTAACCTTTACCAACGGCCCTGGTGGTCAATACAGCGTTACCTGGTCGGGTGGTAACTGGATGGGCGGTAAGGGATGGTACCCCGGAGCTGCTAGGTAAGGGTCTCCGGATGGTGGCCCTTTCCAATTGTAAGCGCTCACTAATGCCTAATCTCGCCTCGTCGTAGGACTGTCACGTACTCTGGCACCTACAACGCGAGCGGCTACAGCTACGTGGCCGTGTACGGTTGGACTACCAGCCCTCTCGTTGAATACCACATCGTCGAATCCTTCGGCACCTCCAACCCCGCCGTCGGTGCCACCCACAAGGGCACCATGACTAGTGACGGCGGAGTCTACGACGTGTACCAAACCACCCGAGTCAACCAACCCAGTATCCAGGGCACGGCCACCTTCCCGCAGTACTGGTGTGTCCGCCAGAGTAAACGTGTTGGCGGAACCATCACCCTTGCCAACCACTTCAACGGCTGGGCCGCGTTCGGAATGATATTGGGTACCTTCAATTACCAGATTCTCGCTACCGAAGGGTACCAAAGCAGCGGCTCGGTTAACATTACGATCGCCTGATCGGGCACTTCCAACCCAACCACCACCAGCTTTGGCCCCAGCAACCCAAGCGGAGGAACCGCAAACGTCTGATTCTTTAAGCCCGCCCCGAGTGCGGATTCTAAATTTTCTATGTATAATGCTCTGCCAAATACGGCCAATGCGGTGGACGAGGCTGGACCGGAGCGACGTACTGTCAGTCCGGTTCGACTTGCAAGTGCTGTAAGGACTGGTACTCTCATCGCTTGTAAATTTATTCAGAAGTGGGTTCCATCGCCTGTGTTTCAGCTTAGCTCAGGGTTGCGAAGCGCCACTTGTACGTACCAGAATACACTGGTCTGTTGGCGATCATGTGCAGCAATATTTCCGGAATTCTGAAGTGACTCTGAAAAGCCATTGAATCGTCCCATAGGCGTAGAGAGATTATTGATGCGAGGCACGATAGACTCCCTTTGGGCGTTTTAACGTCACGTCATAACTTCTCGCGTCAGGGCCGGCGTTCGACCCAGGGCGATCTCATTTCGTCCTCTGCAGTATGGCTAAATCTTAATCTCAAAGGCGGGCCACTGACAGTCTCAGTCGGAACATCTGTCTCCGAGCTGCCTTGGTCTCATTCCATGTCCCGACCTGCTCTCATTCAAGCAGCCCGTGATTCGCGCTGAATCACACTGGCAATCAAGATCCAGTTTCTGATTCTAACACCAACAAGAACGCATCAGAAGTGATGCTTATAAGTACTCCACACCACCATTCGCTCTGTGAATGAGGATGAAGTCAGGCCAATAAATTATAACGCATCCAGTGCCATCGCAAAGGCACTCACTCAGAAGACTTCCGTACCGACCATACGGAGATCTTGTAGGTATGTCTTGAGCTTCTCGACGGTACCACGCCCAATCATTCCCTTTTAATTTTCAACCTCCCGGGTCGCCTGTGCTCCCCCAGCTGGGGAACCTCGGGTTTTCGTCCTGGCCTTGCGGAAAGCTAAGCTAGCTAAAACGACCAAAGACTGTGCCACACATACGAGATTGGAAGTTGCAAAGGTCTTTCATCACCTTTAGGTACTCCCGTGTGAGGTCATTGCATTTATTTTAAGTAAGATCAGGACGGTTGCGGAAGTTCCCAAGTTGTCTCACCTGCTTCAGAACTCATGCTTGGTTAGGAGTCCGCCGTTTCCTCGCACCTTCAAGGATAAGCATCGTCCTCTGACGGTATCGAATTCTACGAAGGAGGTAATTTACGAGCGATAGCTGAGAGGAAGCAGCGAATGGTGGTCGGTCTGCAACGAAATGAGCGCCAGGGTCACGAGGTTCGCCGCCGACGCGTCTCAGCCAGTGGACTATGTCTCAAAGAGCACCCAGCACTCGTAGTATCGTCGTCGCTGTCCGTCCTATTGAGAAGCCGCTCGAGCTCAATGGGTCACGAATACGAAGGTAACCAGGAAGATTCTTGTAAGGCTGGATCGTGTTTGAGCGCCGTATGTCAGAGGGCCTCAACGAGAATGGATGAAAGGTCAGAACTTTTAGACATATAAGGCACAAATTGGCGAGTTAGACTACGGCGCATTTCCTGATCTAGTGACCGTCCGATTACCCCATGGAGATGAAACTGATACAAAAGCTGAAGGGAGCGGGTCGGGGAGCCCACCGAGCGCGAAGCCGAATAGGGTCGTTCTGAGCCTATTCGAACGCACCCCAAGCCGGGGCCAAACGCATTTCGGAAGCATACATGACGCTTTCGCCTGGTTAATATGGTCCGTGATTCATAGTTGAGCAAGGGGTGCGAATAAACTTAAAATTGAACCCGAGGTTTCCTAGTGTTCAGGAACGAGAGGCCCGAATAAGTACCCGCCACTCTACGCCTTCCCGAACCACGAAGGATCGAGAGACATATTCCACCGTGAAGTAGCTATATATAGAATGCGCGGCAAAATATAGGCTCGGCCACCAAATGGAGTAATCTCAGCGACATTCGCCATCTCATTCTTGCTCCCAATATGCCTGGTCCGGCGGTAGGACTGGAACTGAAAGACCTTTGATATGCGGATAATATAAGCCGAACTCAAATCATTCGAGGCCAGAAAGCACTATAAAAGCATGATTCTGCTGGCAGATGGAGTGATCCAAGCAAGTTACCAACCGTCGTAATCATCAGCATCATGGTCTCCTTCTCTTCCCTTCTCCTCGTCTGCACTGCTACTGCTGCCGTCTGGTCCGCTCCCACCAAGGATAACGAAAAGCATGAGCTCGTTGCTCGTCAGTCTATCACTACCAGCCAGACTGGCACGAACAACGGCTACTACTACGACTTCTGGACGGACGGCGCTGGTCAGGTAACCTTTACCAACGGCCCTGGTGGTCAATACAGCGTTACCTGGTCGGGTGGTAGCTGGATGGGCGGTAAGGGATGGTACCCCGGAGCTGCTAGGTAAGGTTCACCGGATGGTGGCCATTTCCTAATGTAAGCGCTTACTAATACCTCATCTCGCCTCGTCGTAGGGTTATCACGTACTCTGGCATCTACAACCCGAACGGCAACAGCTTGTTGGCCGTGTACGGGTGGACTACCGGCCCTCTCGTCGAATATTACATCGTCGAATCCTTCGGCACCTACAACCCCTCCACCGGTGCCACCCACATGGGCACCATGACTAGTGACGGCGGAGTCTACGACGTGTACCGAACCACCCGAACCAACGAACCCAGTATCCAGGGCACGTCCACCTTCCAGCAGTACTGGTGTGTCCGTCAGAGCAAACGTGTTGGCGGAACCATCACCCTTGCCAACCACTTCCGCGGCTGGGCCGCCCTCGGAATGCCGTTGGGTACCTTCAACTACCAGATCCTTGCTACCGAAGGGTACCAGAGCAGCGGCTCGGCTAACATTACGATCGCCTGAACGGGCACTTCCAATCCAACCACCACCAGCTCTGGCCCCAGCAACCCAAGCGGACGAACCGCAAGCGTCTGATTCTTTAAAGCCCGCCCCGACTCCTGATACTGAATTTTCTATGTATAGTGTTCTGCCAAGTACGGCCAATGCGGTGGACGAGGCTGGACCGGAGCGACTTGCTGTCAGTCCGGCTCGACTTGCAAGTACAGTAACGACTAGTACTCTTAGAGCTTGTAAATCTATCCCGAAGTGGGTTCCATCGCCTGTGTTTCAGCTTAGCCCAGGGTTGCGAAGCGCCGCCTGTACGTACCGGAATACACGGTCCCGCATTCTCAATTGTCGATCATGTGCAGCATTATTTCCGGAACTCTGAAGTGACTCTGAAAAGCTATCGAATCCTGCCACGGGCAAAGAGACACTGTTCTTTGGGCGTTTCAACCTCTGGTCATAACTTCTCGCGTCCGGCGGCGTCCGACCCAGAGCGATCTTACTTCATCCTCCGCAGTATGGCTGAATCTTCATCTCAAAGGCGGACCACTGACGGTTTCCGTCGTAACATCTGTCTCCAAAATGCCTTGGTCTCATTCTAAGTCTCAACCCACTCTCATTCAAGCAACGCGTGATTCGCTCTAACTCGCACTAGCAATCAATCGTGTTCGAGCCCCCTATGGCAGAGGGCTTCAACGAGAATGGAAGAAAGCTCAGGACTCTTGAGTATATATGGCGCTAATTGACGAGTTAGACTACGGCGCACTTTCTGATCCAGTGACAGTCCGATTCCTCCATGGAGGTGAAACTGTTACAAAAGCTGAAGAGAGCGAGTCGGAGAGCCCGCCGACCGCGAAGCCGAATAGGGTCGTTCTCAGCCTATCGAACGCACCCCGAGCTGAAGCCGTACGCATTCTGGAAGCATATTTGGCACTTCCCCTGTTTCAATATGGTTCCTGGTCCAGAGTTGAGCGAGGGGTGCGAATGGCGCAAACAACTTAAAAGTAAACCCGAGGTTTCCTAGTAGTCCCGAATACCCGACACTCGACACCTTCCCGAATCACGAAGCATCGAGAGACATATTCCACCACGAAGTAGCTATGTAATACGCAACAAAATATACGCTAGGTCACCAAATGGAGTAATCTCAGCGACATCTCACCATCTTGGCATTCTTGCTCCTAATGTGCCTAGTCCCGAGTTAGGACCGGATTTGGAAACTATGATATGGGGATAATTAAAGCCCAACTCAAATCATGAGGGTCCAGAAAGCACTATAAAGCACGATTCTGCTGCGTATGAAGCGATCCAACCAAGTTGCCAACCGTCAATCATCGGCATCATGGTCTCCTTCTCTTCCCTTCTACTCGTCTGCACTGCTACTGCTGCCGTCTGGGCTGCTCCTACCAAGGATAGCGAAAAGCATGAGCTCGTTGCCCGTCAGTCTATCACTTCCAGCCAGACCGGCATCAACAACGGCTATTACTACTACCTCTGGACGGACGGCACTGGTGGGGTAACCTTCACCAATGGCCCCGGCGGTCAATACAGTGTTACTTGGTCGGGTGGTAACTGGATTGGCGGTAAGGGATGGAACCCCGGATCTGCTCAGTAAGATCCACCGGATGGTGGTCATTTCCGATTGTAAGCGTTTACTAATGCCTGATCTCGCCTCGTCATAGGGCTATCACGTGGTCTGGCACCTACAACCCGAACGGCAATAGCTTGTTGGCCGTGTACGGTTGGACTACCAACCCTCTCATCGAATACTACATCGTCGAATGGTACGGCACCTACAACCCCGGCACCGCTGCCATCGCCAAGGGCTCCATGACTAGTGACGGCGGAACCTACGACATGTACCAAACCACCCGAGTCAACCAACCCAGTATCCAGGGCACGGCCACCTTCCAGCAGTACTGGTCTGTCCGTCGGAGTAAACGTGTTGGCGGAACCGTCACCACTGCCAACCACTTCAACGCCTGGGCCGCACACGGAATGAATTTGGGTTCATTCAACTTCCAGATCGTCGCTATCGAAGGGTACCAGAGCAGCGGCTCGGCTACGATCACCGTCATCACCAGCCCCAGCAAACCAAGCGCAGGAACCTGATTTTTAAGCCCGCCCCGAAAACGGATTCTGAGTTTTCCATGTATGACACTCCGCCAAGTACGGCCAATGCGATGGACGAGGCTGAAGCGGAGCGACCTGCTGTCAGTCCGGCTCGACTTGCAAGTAGGGTAACGACTGGTACTCTCAGTGCTTGTAATTTTATTCCGAAGTAGGTTCCATCGCCTGTGTTTCAGCTTAGCACGGAGTTGAGAAGCGCCGCTTGTACACTGGTCTCGCCTTTTGACTTGCCGATTATGTGCAGCATTATTTCCGGAATTTCGAAGTGACTCTGAAAAGCTATTGAATCATCCCATGTGCGTAGAGACAATATTGATGAGGGGCGCAGTACTGTATAATCTCGACCTTAGCGTCGTTCCTGGGGCGTTTCTGAGTGTTTCCACGGACGTTCCTGAAGAATCCATAAGGAAAAGGGGGGAAATCCGGTGTCAGAAAAAATGAGGCGGGACATGGGACCGACTCTAAGGTCGAAATTATACAGTAGACTCCTTTTGAGCGTTTTAACCTCAAGTCAGTTGAACCAATAATGTCGAGCAGCACTCAATCCCTCGCTCTCCTTGCACACAAGTCTTGACACCGGAGCTCGGGTTCGTCCTGGCCTTGCGTAATACGCAAACCTTGATGTAGGCTAGTCGCACGCATGGAATGCAAACTCTCCGCAGAAAATCGTTCTTGTGCGGGGGGGCTGGGTGGAGCCGCCGTCCCATGTTCTCGTTGTCGTGGCAAGTATCGAAGGTGGTTCTGGAGCACTCAGTCGACGACGCCCAACAGCACTCTTTTGAAATCAACATCCAACTGTCGCTACATCCCTCTCTTCTCGCCTCTTGCTTAATTTTTTTTCCCTCTCAAAGTATATATCCGCGCTGTTATCGAGCGCGAAGCTGGGACTCGGAGTTTCGCCTCCTCTCTTTGTAGCTACCTCGACAGCCCAAGTTGTTGCCCCACTCACTGATTCAAGGATATTATTCTCGGGAAACGCGTGAGCAGATACGGTTCCAATCGTCTAATGCGACTCTTTCAGTAATTGCTCCTTTCACAGTCATTTCAAAAACATCTATGTGTGGCGAGCTATTTACGGGCCATGCATGTTGACGAACTCCCTGGACACTGGCAGCCACGGTTTGTGCATGGGTGAAGCCAGGTGGAGCACTGCAGACGGATCCACGGCTCACAATAAAGAATCTTCGGTTGCTGGCAGTGCTAAGCTGGAGTGTTGGGCCATACTTACCCTCTTCTGTGCCGGTTTGTGTTGGGAATTTTGGGGTCACAGGGGATAGGGCGATTTCCCATGGGAGAATCGTCCTCCCCCCCTTTTTTTATTATTTCCCCACACAGAACCCCTTATATTAGTATACATAACAGTTCGATCACTGGCTATGATTAAATACAGTGGAATTCTACTATCAAATGATCCCCCCTCGGACAACCGTCCTCCCCTCTCCAAAATAATTTCAACAGTTTGCAGGCCATTGTGGTCAATAGGCTAAGATATGAAATGGAGAGGAATAAATTGTTGTTGAATTATAGACCAGGGGGTGCAAGTGCAAGCGAACACGTGGAATAACACAAACACAGACAGCGGCTTGCGTTTACCTCGGAAAGCTAAGCTAGCTAAAACGACCAATGACTGTGCTATACATACGGAATTGGAAGTTGCAAAGGCCTTTCATCATTTTTAGGTACTGCCGTGTGAGGTCATTGCATTTATTCTAAGTAAGATCAGGACGGTTGCGGAAGTTCCCAAGTTGTCTCACTTGCTTCAGAACTCACGCTTGGTTAGGAGTCGGCCGTTCCCTTGCACCTTCAAGGATAAGCATGGTCATCCGAACGTATCGAGTTCTGCGCTGGAGTAAGCTTCGAGCGATCTCCAAGAGGAATCAGGGAATGGTGGTCGGTCTGCAACGAAATGAGCGCCAGGGTCACCGATGTTCGCCGTCTACGCGTCTCAGCCACTGGACTATGTCTCAGAGAGGACCCAGCCCTCGCAGCATCGTCGTCGCTGTCCGTCCAATTCAGAAACCGCTCGAGCTCAATGGGGCACGAATACGAAGATAGCCAGGAAAATTCTGGTCAGGCTGGATCGTGTTTGAGCGCCGTATGTCAGAGGGCCTCAACGAGAATGGATGAAAGCTTAGGCCTTTTGAACATATAAGGCACAGATTGGTGAATTATACTACGGCGCATTTCCTGATCTAGTGATCGTCCGATTACTCCATGGAGATGAAACTGTTACAAAAGCGGAAGGGAGCGAGGTGGAGAGCCCACCGACCAGAGTCGTTCTCAGTCCATTCAAACGCACGCCGAGCTGAACCCGTGCGCATTTTGGAAGCATATATCACGCTTCCCCTTGGTTCAATAGGGTCCGTGGTCCAACGTTGAGCCAGGGGCGCGAATGAACTTAAAAGTGAACCCCGAGGTTTCCTGCTGTTCAGCAACGAAAATCCCGAATACCCGCCACTCGACGTCTTCCCGAACCACGAGCATCGAGAGACATATTCCACCACGAAGTAGGTATATATAGAATGCGCAGCAAAATATAGGCTCGTTCACCAAATGGAGTAATCTCAGCGACATTCGCCATCTCATTCTTGCTCCGAATATACCTGGTCTCGAGTTAAAATTGGAATTGAAAGAACTTTGATATAGGGATAATTGAAGCCAAAATCAAGTCGTTCGGGGCCAGAAAGCACTATAAAAGCACGATTCTGCTGGCGGATGGAGCGATCCAACCAAGTTGCCAACCGCCGTAATCATCAGCAACATGGTTTCCTTCTCTTCCCTTCTTCTCATCTGCACGGCTACTGCTGCCGTCTGGGCCGCTCCCACCAAAGATAACGAAAGGCATGAGCTCGTTGCCCGTCAGTCTTCCACTTCCAGCCAGAGCGGCACCAGCAACGGCTACTACTGGTCCTTCTGGACGGACGGCACTGGTCAGGTAACCTTCACCAACGGCCCCGGTGGTCAATACAGTGTTACCTGGTCGGGTGGTAGCTGGGTTGCCGGTAAGGGATGGAACCCCGGATCTGCTAGGTAAGATCCACCGGATGGTGGCCATTTCCGATTGTAGGCGTTCACTGACGCCTGATCTTGCCTCATCGCAGGGCTATCACGTACTCTGACACCTACACACCGAGCGGCAACAGCTACTTGGCCGTTTACGGCTGGACTACCAACCCTCTCATCGAATACTACATCGTCGAATCCTTCGGCACCTACAACCCCTCCGCCGCTGCCACCGTGAAGGGCACCGTAACCAGTGACGGCGGAACCTACACCATCCTCGAGACCACCCGAACCAACGAACCCAGTATCCAGGGCACGGCCACCTTTAAGCAGTACTGGTCTGTCCGTCAGAGCAGACGTGCTAGTGGAACCGTCACCACTGCCAACCACTTCAACGCCTGGGCCGCCCTCGGGATGACGTTGGGTACCTTCAACTACCAGATCGTCGCCACCGAAGCGTCCCAGGGCAGCGGCTCGGTTACGGTCACTATCGGATAGGGCACTTTCAACCCAACCACCACCAGCTCTAGCCCCAGCAACCCAAGTGGAGGAACCGTAAGCGTCTAACTCTTTAAGCCCGCCCCAAATGCGGATTCGGACGTTTCTATGTATAGTGCTCTGCTAAGTACGGCCAATGCGGTGGAGGAGGCTGGCCCGGAGCGACCTGCTGTCAGTCCGGCTCGACTTGCAAGTACAGTAACGACTGGTACTCTCAGTGCTTGTAATCTATCCCGAAGTGGGTTTCATCGCCTGTGTTTCAGCTTAGCCCAGGGTTGCGAAGCGCCGCCTGTACGTACCGGAATACACGGGTCCCGCCTTCTCAATTGTCGATCATGTGCAGCATTATTTCCGGAACTCTGATGTGACTCTGAGAAGCCCTTGAACCATGCCACGGGCATAGAGACACTGTTATTTGGGCGTTTTAACCTCTGGTCATAACTTCTCGCGTCCGGCCGGCGTTCGACCCAGAGCGATCTTATTTCATCCTCCGCAGTATGGCTAAATCTTAATCTCAAAGGCGGGCCACTGACAGTTTCCGTCGCAACATTGGTCTCCAAAATGCCTTGGTCTCATTCCGAGTCTCAACCTGCTCTCATTCAAGCAACGCGTAATTCGCTCTAACTCGCACTAGCAATCAGTCGTGTTCGAGCCCCCTATAGCAGAGGGCTTCAACGAGAATGGAAGAAAGCTCAGGACTCTTGAGTATATAAGGCGCTAATTGGCCAGCGGGACTACGGCGCATTTTTCTGATCCAGTGACAGTCCAATTTCTCCATGGAGGTGAAACTGTTACAAAAGCTGGAGAGCAAGTCGGAGAGCCCGCCGACCGCCAAGCCGAAAGGGTCGTTCTCAGCCTATCGAGCGCACCCCGAGCTGAAGCCGTACGAGTTTTGGAAGCATATGTGATACTTCCTTTGTTTCAATATGGTTCCTGGTCCAGAGTCGAGCGAGGAGTGCGAATGGCGCAAACAACTTAGAAGTGAACCCGAGGTTTCCTAGTAAGCCCGAATACCCGCCAATCGACACCTTCCCGAGTCACGAAGCATCGAGAGACATACTCCACCACGAAGTAGCTATGTAATGCGCAACAAAATATACGCCAGGTCACTAAATGGAGTAATCTCAGCGACATTTCACCATATCATTGTTGCTCTTAATGTATCTGATCCGGAGTTAAGGCTCGAATTGATTGAAATTTGATATGCGGATAATTGAAGTCGAACTCAAGTCATTCGGGGCTAGAAAGCACTATAAAAGCACGATCCTGCTGGCGTATGAAGCGATCCAACCAAGTTGCCAACCGTCAATCATCAGCATCATGGTCTCCCCCTCTTCCCTTCTACTCATCTGCACTGCTACTGCCGCCGTCTGGGCTGCTCCTACCAAAGATAGCGAAAAGCATGAGCTCGTTGCCCGTCAGTCTATCACTTCCAGCCAGACCGGCACCCACAACGGCTATTACTACTACTTCTGGACGGACGGCACTGGTCAGGTAGCCTACACCAATGGCCCCGGCGGTCAATATAGAGTTACTTGGTCGGGTGGTAACTGGATTGGCGGTAAGGGATGGAACCCCGGATCTGCTCAGTAAGATCCACCGGATGGTGGTCATTTCCGATTGAAAGCGTTTACTGATGCCTGATCTCGCCTCGTCATAGGGCTATCACGTGGTCTGGCACCTACAAGCCGAACGGCAATAGCTTCTTGGCCGTGTACGGTTGGACTACCAACCCTCTCATCGAATACTACATCGTCGAATCCTTCGGCACCTACAACCCCGCCACCGGTGCCACCTACAAGGGCGCCATGACTAGTGACGGCGGAACGTACGACACGTACCAAACCACCGGAGTCAACCAACCCAGTATTCAGGGCACGGCCACCTTCCAGCGGTACTGGTGCGTCCGTCGGAGCAAACGTGTTGGCGGAACCGTCACCACTGCCAACCACTTCAACGCCTAGGCCGCACTCGGAATGAGTTTGGGTTCATTCAACTTCCAGATCGTCGCTACCGAAGGGTACCAGAGCAGCGGCTCGGCTACGATCACCGTCTGATCGGGCACTTCCAACCCAGCCACCACCAGCTCTGGCCCTAGCAACCGAAGCGGAGGAACCGCAAGCATCTGATTTTTAAGCCCGCCCCAAAATCGGATTCTGACTTTTCTATGTATGATGCTCTGCCAAGTACGGCCGATGCGGTGGACGAGGCTGAAGCGGAGCGACCTGCTGTCAGTCCGGCCCGACTTGCAAGTAGGGTAACGACTAGTACTCTCAGTGCTTGTAAATTTATCCCGAAGTGGGTTCCATCGTCCGTGTTTCAGCTTAGCACAGGGTGCGAAGCGCCGCTTCCACGTGCGAGAATACACTGGTCTCGCCTTTGGGTTGTCGATCATGTGCAGCATTAATTCCGGAATTCCGAAGTGAATCTGAAAAGCTATTGAATCATCCCATGTGCGTAGAGACAATATTGATGCGAGGCACAATACTGTATAATCTCGACCTTAGCGTCGTTCCTGGGGCGTTTCTGAGAGTTTCCACGGACGTTCCTGAAGAATCCATCAGGAAAGGGGGCGAAATCCGGTGTCAGTAAAAACGAGGCGGGACACGGGACCGGCTCTAAGGTCGAAATTATACAATAGACTCCCTTTGAGCGTTTTAACCTCAAGTCAGTTGAATTAATAATGCCGAGCAGCACTCAATTCGCTCGCTCTCCTTGCCCACAAGTCTTGACACAGGAGCTCGGGTTCGTCCTGGCCTTGCGCTACTGTATACGCAAAACTTGATGTAGGCTAGTCGCACGCACAGAATGCAAGCTCTCCGCAGAAGATCGTTCTCGTGCGGGGGGCTCGGTGGAGCCGCCGGCCCATGTTCTCGTTGGCGCGGCAAGTACCGAAGGTGGTTCTGGAGCACCCAGTCGACGACGCCCGACAGCACTCTTTTGAAATCAACATCCAACTGTCGCTACATCCCTCTCTTCTCGTCTCTTACTTAATTATTTTCTCTCTCAAAAGTCTATATCCGCGCTGTTATCGAGCGCGAAGCTGGGACTCGCAGTTTCGCCTCCTCTCTTTGTAGCTACCCCGAAAGCTCAAGTTGTTGTCCCACTCACTGATTCGAGGGTTTTATCCTCGGGAAACGCGTGAGCGATACGGTTCCAATCGTCTAATGCGGCTCTTTCATTAATTACTCCTTTCACAGTCATTACAAATACATCTATGTGTGACGGAGCTATTAGGGCGGTTCACGCAGGCGAAAACGACGCGAAAACGACGCAAAAACGACCTTAAAAACGGGGCGAAAACACACCGTTTCGACGACGTATTTGCCCCATTTTCGCGCTCTGCGTGAAACCCCCTCCATCATTTTTACCAAAACAATCCTCAAAACTGACCCACTAAAGGGCAGCCTCAGCCTTATGTATTTTCCTTAACCTTATGTAATTCATGAACCTGGCAGGTAGAATCGAAATCTTCTTGGTCCTATCCCGCACTTCACCTCCATGCCAGCTATCTCTAAGCGTGAACGCACCCGCTGAGTCCTCATAGGGCACTATATCCAAAGAAAAAGAATGATAGAATTTTTGGGCAGCTTAGTCAGGCAGGCTTAAGGCCGGGGCTCCGGTTTTGGTCCGGTTTTGGTGTCGTTTTTGTGGAGGCAAAAACGGCTTTGGGGCTCTAGGTGCCAAAACGCGTTTTTGCAAAAACGCCGTTTTCGTCGCGTTTTCGTGACTGTTTCCCCCGGTGTTTTCATGTCGTTTTCGCGTCGTTTTGGCCTGCGTGAACCGCCCTATTAACGCGCGCCATGCAGGTTGACGAACTCCTTGGACACTGGCAGCCACGGTTTGAGCATGGGTGAAGCCAGGTGGAGCATTGCCGACGGATCCACGGCTCACAATAAAGAATCTTCAGTTGGTGGCGGTGCTAAGCTGGAGAGTGTTGGGCGATACTTACCCTCTTCTGCCCGGTTTGTGATGGGAATTTGAGGGTCACAGGGATAGGGCGATTCCCCATAAGAGAATCGCCCCCGCGTTTGTATTAGTTCCCCACACAGAACCCCTTATATGTATACAAGTTCGATTATTGGCCATAACTAAATACAATTCAATTTTACTATCAAATAATCCCCTCTCGGACAACCGTCCTCCCCTCTCCAAGAATAGTTTCAAGAGTTTGCAGGCCATTGTGGTCAATAGGCTAAGCTATGAAATGGAGAGGAATAAATCATTGTTGAATTATAGACCAGGGGGTGCAAGCGAACACGAGCGTGGAATAACACAAACACAGACAGCGGCTTGCGTTTACTAAGCTAGCTAAAATGACAAATGACTGTGCTATACATACGGAATTGGAGGTTGCAAAGACCTTTCATCATTTTTAGGTACTGTTGTGTGAGGTCATTGCGTTTATTCTAAGTAAGATCAGGACGGTTGCGGAAGTTCCCAAGTTGTCTCACTTGCTTCAGAACTCACGCTTGGTTAGGAGTCGGCCGTTCCCTTGCACTTTCAAGGATAAGCATGGTCCTCCGACCGTATCGAGTTCTACGCTGGAGGAAAACTTCGAGCGATCTCCGAGAGGAATCAGGGAATGGTGGTCAGTCTGCAACGAAATGAGCGCCAGGGTCACCGATGTTCGCCGTCTACGCGTCTCAGCCAGTAGACTATGTCTCAGAGAGGACCCAGCCCTCGCAGCATCGTCGTCGCTGTACGTCCTACTCAGAAACCGCTCGAGCCAAATGGGCCGTCAATACGAAGATTGCCAGGAAGATTCTCGTCGAAAGGCTGGATCATGTTTGAACGCCCTATATCAGAGCGCCTCAACGACAAGAGAGGAAAACTCAGGACCTTTGAGCATATAAATCGCTAATTGCCGAGTTAGACTACGGGGGATTTCCCGATTCAGTGACTGTCCGATTCCTCCACCGAAATAAAACTGTTCCAAAAGCTGAAGGAAGCGAGTCGGAGAGCCCACTAACCTCGAAGCCGAATAGAGTCGTTCTCAGTCCATTCGAACGGACCCCGACTGGAGTCGTGCACGTTTTGGAAGCACACATAACGCTTCCGCTTGGTTTAATATAGTCCGTGGTCCAGAGTTGGGCCAGGGGCGCGAGTGAACTTAAAAGTGAACCCGAGGTTTCCTCCTATTCGGGAACGAAAAGCCCGAATACCCGCCACTCGCCGCCTTCCCGAATCACGAAGCATCGAGAGACATATTTCACCACGAAGTAGCTATGAAATGCGCAAACGAAATATACGCTCGGTCACCAAATGGAGTAATCTCACCGACATTCCACCATCTCATTCTTGCTCCTAATGTGCCTGGTCTCGAGTTAAAACTGGAATCGAAGGAAATTTGATATGGGGATAATTGAGGCCGAACTCAAATCATTCGGGGCCAGAAAGCACTATAAAAGCACGATTGCTGGCAGGTGGAGCGATTCAACCAAGTTGCCAACCACCGTAATCATCACCATTATGGTCTCCTTCTCTTCCATTCTCCTTGTCTGCACTGCTACTGCTGCCGTATGGGCCGCCCCTACCAAAGATAACGAAAAGCATGAGCTCGTTGCCCGTCAGATCACTACCAGCCAGACCGGCACCAATAACGGCTACTACTACTACTTCCGGACGGACGGCACTGGTCAGGTAACCTACACCAACGGCCCCGGCGGTCAATATAGAGTTACCTGGTCGGGTGGTAACTGGATTGGCGGTAAGGGATGGAACCCCGGATCTGCTCAGTAAGATCCTCCGGATGGTGGTCATTTCCGATTGTAAGCGTTCACTAATGCCTGATCTCACCTCTTCGTAGGCCTATCACGTTCTCTGGTACCTACAGCCCGAGTGGCAATAGCTTCTTGGCCGTGTACGGTTGGACTATCAACCCTCTCGTCGAATACTATATCGTCGAATCCTTCGGCACCTACAACCCGGCCTCCGGTGCCACCATGAGGGGCACCATGATCAGTGATGGCGGAACCTACAATACGTACGTGACCACCCGAGTCAACCAACCCACTTTCCAGGGCACGGCCACCTACCAGCAGGTCTGGTGTGTCCGTCAGAGCAAACGTACTAGTGGAACCGTCACCACTGCCAACCACTTCAACGCATGGGCCGCCCTCGGAATAAACTTGGGTACCTTCTACTTCCAGATCGTCGCTACCGAGGGGTATCAGAGCAGCGGCTCGGCTACGATCACCGTCTGATCGGACACTTCCTACCCAACCCCTACCAGCTCTATCCCCAGCAACCCAAGCGGAGGACCGTAAGCGTCTAACTCTTTAGGCCCGCCCATAATACGGATTCGGACTTTTCAATGTATAGTGCTCTGCCAAGTACGGCCGATGCGGTGGACAAGGCTGGCCCGGAGCGACCTGCTGTCAGGCCGGCTCGACTTGCAAGTACAGTAGCGACTGGTATTCTCATCGCTTGTAAATATATCCCGCAGTGGGTTCCATCGCCTGTGTTTTAGCTTAGTACAGGGTTGCGAAGCGCCGCCTGTACGTACGAGAATACACTGGTCTCGCATTTAAAATTGTCGATCATGTGCAGCAATATTTCCGGAATCCTGAAGTGACTTTTAAAAGCTATTGAATCATGCCACGGGCGTAGAGACATTGTTGTTCAGGCGTTTTAACCTCAGATCATAACTTCTCGCCTCAGGCCGGCGTTCGACCCAGAGCGATCTTATTTCATCCTCCGCAGTATCGCTGAATCTTAATCTCAAAGGCGAGCCACTGACAGTTTCCGTCGCAACGTCTGTCTCCAAAATGCCTTGGTCTCATTCCAAGTCTCAACCTGCTCTCATTCAAGCAACGCGTGATTCGCTCTAACTCGCACCAGCAATCAATCGTATTTGAGCCCCTATGGCAGAGAGCTTCAACGAGAATGAAAGAAAACTCAGGACTTTTGATTATATGAGGCGCTAATTGACGAGTGAGACTACGGCGCATTTTTCTGATCCAGTGACAGTCCGATTCCTCCATGGAGGTGAAACTCTTACAAAAGCTGAAGAGAGCGAGTCGGAGAGCCCGCCGACCGCCAAGCCGAATAGGGTCGTTCTCAGCCTTTCGAACGCACCCTGAGCTAAAGACGTGCGGATTTGGAAGCATATATGACGCTCCCCTTGTTTCAATATGGTTCCTGGTCCAGAGTTAAGCGAAGGGTGCGAATGGCGCAAACAACTTAAAAGTGAACCCGAGGTTTCCTAGTAAGCCCGAATACCCGCCACTCGACGTCTTCCCGAACCACGAAGCATCGAGAGGCATATTCCACCACGAAGTGGCTATTGAATGCGCAAACGAAATATATGCTAGGTCACCAAATGGAGTAATCTCAGCGACATTTCACCATCTTGGCATTCTTGCTCCTAATGTGCCTAGTCCCGAGTTAGGACCGGAGTTGGAAACTATGATATGGGGATAATTAAAGCCCACCTCAAATCATTAGGGTCCAGAAAGCACTATAAAAGCACGATTCTGCTGGCGTATGAAGCGATCCAACCAAGTTGCCAACCGTCAATCATCAGCATCATGGTCTCCTTCTCTTCCCTTCTACTCGCCTGCACTGCTATTGCTGCCGTCTGGGCCGCTCCTACCAAAGATAACGAAAACCATGAGCTCGTTGCCCGTCAGTCTATCACTTCCAGCCAGACCAACTTCATCAACGGCTCCGGCTACTACTTCTGGACGGACGGCACTGGTCAGGTAACCTTCACCAACGGCCCCGGTGGTCAATACAGCGTTATCTGGTCGGGTGGTGTCTGGATTGGCGGTAAGGGATGGAACCCCGGAGTTGCTCGGTAAGATCCACCGGATGGTGGCCATTTCCGATTGTAAGCATTCACTAATGCCTGATCTCGCCTCGTCGTAGGGTTATCACGTACTCTGGCATCTACAACCCGAACGGCAACAGCTTCTTGGCCGTGTACGGTTGGACTACCAACCCTCTCATCGAATACTACATCGTCGAATCCTTTGGTACCTACAACCCCGCCACCGGTGCCACCAGGAAGGGCACAATAACCAGTGACGGTGGAACCTACGACATCTATCAGACCATCCGAACCAACCAGCCCAGTATCCAGGGCACGGCCACCTTCCAGCAGTACTGGAGTGTCCGTCGGAGCAAACGTGTTGGCGGAACCGTCACCACTGCCAACCACTTCAACGCCTGGGCCGCAGTCGGAATGAATTTGGGTACCTTCAACTTCCAGATCGTCGCTATCGAAGGGTATCAGAGCAGCGGCTCGGCTACGATCAACGTCGCATAGGGCACTTCCAACCCGACCACCACTAGCTCTAGCCCCAGCAACCGAAGCGGAGGGACCGTAAGCGTCTAACTCTTTAAGTCCCCCACGAATACGAATTCTGGCTTTTCTATGTAATAGTTCTCTGTCAAGTACGGTCAATGCGGTGGACAAGCCTGGCCCGGAGCGACCTGCTGTCTGATCAGGCGGGCTCGACTAGCAAGTATGGTATAACGACTGGTACTCTCAGTGCTTGTAAATTTCTTCCGAAGTGGGCTCCATCGCCTGTGTTTTAGCTTAGCACAGGGTCGAGAAGAGCCGTTTGTACCTACGAAAATACACTCGTCTCGCCTTTTGACGTGTCGATCATTTGCAGCATTAATATTATTTCCGGAATTCTGAACTGACTCTTAAAAGCTATTGAATTATGCCATGGGCCTACAGACATTGTTGATGCCAGACACAATAGACTCCCTTTGGGCATTTTTATCTCAAGTCATGACTTCTCGCGTCAGGGAATTGACTGCAATAGCACACAATGTCAAGTCGCGGGACACTCGTCGTAATCGAGGGGCTCGACGATCTGGATAGAGTCCTCAAGCTGGAACTTCCTACAACATTTACAGTCATCAATAACGATAAAGTTATGATTCTAACGCCAGGACAAACACTGATGACGATGAGGACTCTCCATTCTTTCTGTGGATCAGGATGAAGTCAACCCAAGAAATTATAACGCATCCAACGCCATCCCAAACGTACTCACTCATAAAACTTCCGTACCGACCATACGGAGATCCTGTAGGTATATCTTGAGTTTGTCTACGGTACCACGCCCAACCTTCCCCTTTTGGATTTCAACCTCCCGGATCGCTTGGGCTCCTCCAGTTTGACGACCTTCAACGGTTCTGAGAATCCCATCACAGATCGATCGTTCGGAGGCATCGATATGGAGACTGGTTAATTTGGGGAACAACCACCCGCCTCCATCCCCCAGCGGTAATGGTGAACTTAGCCACTCCAGCACGGGGTACCCGTCAGAGTCGTCTTGTAAAGATGATAGATCTACTTGGAGCTTCGTCACGCTGGGGCAATAGCGGTGCAGAATAAGGCATAGACCGATCATATCCTGTTGGTGCCTTATTCCACGGAGGATGATCTTGCTGATGCCCTTGATGGTCCGTCCATCAAACTTCCGGAGGGAAGCAGAAAGACCGTTTTGACAATCTTGTTGGTGGTTTTGCTCATCCCAAGTGTCTTCCTTAAAGAGGTGCGCCCTCCGAAACCCGAGTTCGATTATGAAGCAGGAGGCGTACTTTCCAACGAGGAGTTTCGTGGAATCGTCGTGGCCAGGTTGTCGGGGACCCCCAATGAAGCGCCCCATGGGTTCCAGCGCTGAAGCCAGGCTCTCTGAACCGGGGTCGGGTTTATGGCTCGCAAGGAAATAGAAATGTCGGAGGTTTGGACAGTCGATTAGGTCTAATAGGCGAGAGCAGGGTCCAGGTTGGAGTTGACATACGAATATCCTTTGGAGCTTTGGTAGAAGATTTGGAGTTTGAGGGAGGTCACTGAGGTTGCGATTCGTTGAAAAGAGGAAATCTGCTCTGATGTCGAGGGATTCGAGGCTGGGGGACGCCTTGAATAGGAGGTGGAGGTGGTCCACTAGTAGGCCAATGTCGATTCCGGATAGTTCGACGACGCGGAGATTGGGTATCGTTCTCCAGTCGAGGGTGAACGAGTTGAACTTGATCTGTTGAAGTTTCGGGGCGTCCAAGAACCCATTATAATGGACGGGCGTTGGGATTCCCCCCAGGTCGACAATCAGTGTTTCGAGATTTTGGAGGAGAAGGCTGATGATTCTCTCGTCAAACGGGGACCAATACCTGGAGTATTCGAGGGTCTTCCACCTCCCAATTGAGGGGGTAACTAGTTGGAAGAAGTCTGTAATCTGTTCTTCCTCTTCGTATATTCGGTCTGGACTGTACTGGACAGATAGTGGCCTCGACTTTGAATTTCGGAGGAGCATCATAAGGAGGTTGGGTTTGTGCTCCAGCGAGATTGAACACCAGAACTCGGGGGATGAATCGATGAACTTCATCCAGAGGCTGCAGACGAACCGAATTGCGAAGAGCATGCGGTAGGATTGTCCGCTGTGGACTTCTTGGATGATAATAGAGAGGAGTTCTGGAGGAAGGCAGTGTATGGGTGCGCGATTGTTGTGTCCACGGTCGTTAAGGGCAGCCGCGAGTGTGAAATCCCCTTCTGTCGTGGCAGTCGGTGGGTTGGGCAATTGCGTAGATGGTTCCATGATCTTTCGGCTGGCTATCAGAAATCTCCAAGATTAGACATGGACTGGGGAATTCGGACTTGGGTAACGCACCTTGCAACGCGGATGGTGACAGAAGGCGGCTAAGTTGACGTCAAGCCGTGCAACTCTGCCTCTCACGGTTAGTACAGTGAGCGCTCCATAAAGCCCGTCGGTGCAAGATTTTGCTATCTATGCTGTACATTATAGAACGCAGTCTGCGTAGCGTGCGCCGAATGGAGGCCTCGAACTCGGTTATAATTGTACTTGGGACTCGGACTTAACGGCAATTTCACGGTGGCCTGACGTTGGAACAGTTGAACACGCATCGGAGTAGCAGCAAATACTTAGGGGACCTGAAATGAGAGATGACTAAATGTACAGGGCCAAGAATACGTGGTGTTCGCGTGGCTGGAGGAACCAACCCTTTGTCTCCGAGAGGGGGGAGCAAGGTCTCCGTCCTGGGAAAGTTTTGACGTCGTGGTCTGAACCGCGAGATACCCGCACAGCACCCCTCCATACACGAGGCTCTCCCAGATTCTTACCGGTAGTCTAGGACTCGGACACCTCACCTTCCTTCCCTTCTCCCTCCCTCCTACCCCTCCATTGCTGGGAATGCATTTAATCGACTCATAGCCACCGTCTAAACCAAGCACTCCATCACCACTCAACCTTAAGTTGTACCCCACAAGACGATATACACCGAAGAGTACCAACTACCTAGTGTCACTTCCCTAATTCTACATGGATTCAACCGAGCCGAAGCCTAGAGGAGACGAGACTCTCAATGTTGAGGATAGGATTGAAGTCACCGCGTTCGTTGAACGCAAAGCATGGATCCTGGAAAAAATCAAGGTTTGGACTACTTTACGTATTATCACTTCAAGCCGGTTCCATTTACGCGCTTATGGTCGTAGCTACTGGAGGGCATGCCGCCCATCGATGTATTCTACGGCGTCGAGCACATTCTTCAAACCAACAGTGGAGAGCCGGTGCCCGGTCTGCCCACGCGGCAAGAGGTCGCGGCATGGATGGCAGAGCATGAGAAGATAGAAGCCGAAACGGAACAGTTCGACAAGGGAGATATGATTAGGCTCAAGAAAATGGCAAAGGGTGAGCTCTAGTTGTACTCTTGTCACGTATGACGTGCCGCGCTGAAAATGGAACCCGGTGTAGCCAAATCTGAGCAGAACCTCTCACCCGAAGACACCGACCTGATTGAGCTCACGCTTCAAACCTTATTCGCTCTCGACAAGCTCATGCACCTCCTACGCGTTCGACGCGACATGATCGAGCAAATGGACATGCGGTTGAGATGGGAGGATCTGCGGGTGGGTGCCTGGCGGGAACGGAGAGCTATTTTGGACGACATCGACCGTTTCGTCAAAACTCGCGCGCGCTGGTCTGCCGCCGTTTACGATGAGCTTGGCGATGCCGCAGCAGCTAAGAGTGAAGAAGCCCCGCCGGCCTTGGCGCGATCTCCGACATCCAAATTCCTCTCCTTGGCGCGGGGTGCACGCTTTTCGCACTCCGAGGCGTTGTCGAAGGAAGCTGCTGCGTATGCAAGTCGTGTTTTGGCCTTCCACAACACATGGATCACCCCTTCAGGCCAGCTTCTTGACAAGATGATCGAACGACGGACTGTGCCAGATCAACTCCTGGACGAGCAAGATCGGCTGGAAGATCAGACTAAGGAGCTCGATCTTGTATCTAAATTTCCGATGAGCCTAGTCATGCAATGGAAGAAGTGAGTATGTTGTTCCAAGGTTCGACGAGTCTAAACGCTAATTTCGCTTTTTAACTTAGGGCTGACGAACTTTATGGAGAGTTCAAAAAAGATCAATCCGCCGGCCGTATACTGCAGCAGGACATCGAAACAGCATTAGTAACCCAACCCCGCCCGCGACTCGATGAAGAGTTCGTCTCCCGGACGCAAGCGTTGAACACTCGTCTGTCACAAATCAGCGATCCAATCACGTCTCGCTCCTTCCCTCGACCCACAAACCCTCGCTACCCCGACCAGAAAAAAACCAATGACGACCTAGCTCGCATCCTTTCCACCGAACTCCGTTCTGCCATCAAGGCCGCTAGGCAAGCAGCTGGAGTTGCCAAGCAGTATCACGCGCTAGCCGACGCAGTGAAGAAGATCCGAAAACTCAACGCAGATATGGCGGTGGTCATCGCGAACCTGAACCGTGTTACGGAGAAGCTCACCAACGGAACCGGCTCTGACAACGGGGATGGTTTACCTCCCAGCATCGAATCGCCCGAATCCCTCGATCCGCTCCGCCACTCGGCTTTCTTCGCTCTCCTGCCTTCCGCGATCACCGACTTGGAAACAAACGTCAAAGAGGCCGACTATGCCATCAGGCAGACGAGGGAAGCGTTGGTTACGTTGGCGGGAGCGAATTTGGAGGACAATTTCCGATCGGATACGGAGGGTATGCTTCGCCGATTGGAGGCAGCGAAGGAGGAAGCTGTTGCAGCACGGCTCGAGGTGGAACGAAAGGCGGACTTGTTGCGTCTGTCCCGCAGAATCGAAGAGTCTGTTCGGAGTAACGGCCAGGAGATCGGCACCATGAGGGAACGAGTTCTGCAACTTGTGGACCGTTCACGGTGGAAGGCTGAGCGTGGTCGGGATGGTGCTCCATTAACGCCTGATAGCCCAACCGTCGGCCTTCCGGCGGATTCATTTTCACCGCAAGACGCCAAAACCTTTCTCTCGCAGTTATCTGCCACAGTCACCGACTGCATCAAGACGCCTTCCACAACTCTTCTTCCGTCTCTCGGTCAGGCGCTCGCCGGTCACCTGTCACATGGAGTGCAGAGTCTCGAGACCAGGATCGCCGCCTTCAGCGATCTGGTAGATTTCTGGGAGGACGTTCACCGCCAATCCGAGGTTATGAAGTCGGTTCGAGACGAAACGCACGAGCTGGAACATCAAATTGTCGATCTCAGAGGCCGACTACAAGGTGCAAAGGAGGACATTCTTCAGTCCACAACGACAGAAACCTCGCCTGCAGATCGAATTCCTGCCCTCTCCGACGACGTGTCAAGCATCCGGCAACACGTCGAACAATTCACGTCTGGCCTTGCCAGCCGGGTCCCTTTTGTCACTCGATCCAACCCTCCTCGACCATCCGCCTTCGACCACCTCCCATTCAGCGCTTCGGCATTAGACCATTCTGTCAAGACCGACGTCAATGCTTTCAGCATGTCCATCGCAGGAGGAGTCGACTCGCTTGAACGTCATTTGGACCTCGTCAGGCTTGCTGTCGCCGCGAAGGAAGTGGATGCAGAGCTCCAGATCGCCAGGGACGACGCTGGTCGGCTTGAGGAATCCGTTTCACGGCTGCAAACGGCTTTCATCCAGACCAAGGAGTCAGCCAGCCTGGAAGATCTGGAAACTGCCCTGAAGCAGCTCACCGAAAGCAAGGACCAAACCATTGGAGATCTTCCGGCCCGTCTCCGTCGACGTCTCTCTCAACTCGAACAGGCCATCTCGGCGCTGGAGTCCGCTCCAGGCTCGCATGACCCAGTCGCACACGAGTCCATAGTCGTCGCTCGCAAGCGTGCTCTCACTCTCATTTCCAACAAGGTGGACGATTTGGCGCCGAAGTTGCTGCAACTTCAAGAAGGGATACAAACTCGCCTCGAAGGCGCTAGTCTTGGGACTCGCCTCCAAGAGGCCGTTGGTGCCATCACGACTGACATTACCAACTCGCGGGCTTCACTCGACAAGCAGAAAGAAGCAGTTGAAATCACCCCCTTGGAAGCGGACGACGCTCACTCAAAGCTCACCCAAATCGCCAAAACGCTAGACCAATTGGAATCGCAACATGAGCAGTCAATAGCATCTCAGCTCCCGCTTTTGCACACCGCAAAAGCTGCGGTCAGATCTTCCAAGTCCTTCCACGACGAAGCGGTGGCAGCTCTTGTGACGCCAGTTGTGGACCGGGCAACAGACATCGAAGGCAACACCTCTCACCTCAAACCCTTATTCGCCGAGGCGCGGAACGGTCTCTTGCAAAGGCTCCAACTGGTCGAAGCTGGAGATCGAGTTAACAAGGACGCTGCGGAAGTAGTCACCGGCCTGAACGAGTTCGACGTCGCCGTGAATAGGACAATCGCCACCTGCTCATCGACTGTTCCAGATGCTGGAGCTGACACCAAACTCCTCGAGATCCAAACCGAAGCGCGGAACCACCTGGACGAATTCGACAGTCGCCTAGCACCTCGAGTTTCCGGTCTCCAGGGAACTTTCAAGCGGCTCCAGGACCTGTCTCTACCCGTAGATTCGAGCAATGCATTGGTAACGAATCGCGCTCAAGTCGCAAAAGATACGGAAGAGAGGGCACTCCGCTCCAGAGCCCAGGTCGTCGAGCTTCAAACATCTGCCGCGGAACGGCTATCTTTCGCTCAACAGGTCGGAATTGTCGACAAGGCCTTGGGGTCGGTGGAAGGATCGCTTGGTGACACGCGCTCAAGAGCCAATACCATACTTTCCAGCTTGAACAGCCTCGAATCCGCACCCTCGCCAGATAGTCTCGACACTTCCATCTCTGAAAGGCTAGCTCTGCTTCATTCGGATGCGCGAAGCCTCTCGGAGCTTCTTGAACGTGCTACGCAGCCCCTCCTCAGGAACGCTGAAGGTTCGGCTCAAACTCTTCGGGAACAAATTAATGGGTCTTCCAATCCCGTGTATTCCGATATATGCTCTCAGCGCGAGTCACGATTCCAGCAGGCCCAGACAGAGTACGCCGCATGTCTCACGGCGGCAATCAATTTATCAGCTCGAATAGGAGAGGCAGAGGCTAGGGAGTCTGCTAGGCTGGAGGCGGAGATTGTATCCCAGAAGCAAGCAGAGCAGGATCGCCTCCGACGCGAGCAAGAGGAGAAGGAGCGAGCGGCTGCGATTGCGGCTGCTGCACGCGAGGCAGAGATTGAACGTCAAAGAAAGCTCGCAGAGGAAGACATGCGCCGGATCGCTGAAGAGACCGCCAGGAGAGAGGAAGCTGAGCGCCAGGCTCGTCTTGCCGCAGAGCTGGAATCCAAAAGAATTGCGGATGAGCTGGCTCAACTCAAAGAAGCAGAGGATGCTAGGCGGAGAGCAGAGGAGGAGGCTGCATCGCGGCGGGTAGCTGAGGAGGCTGAGAGGTTTGCAGCTCTCAGAGTAGCCGAAGACGCTCGGTTTGCTGCTGAGCAAGCCCAACATGAGGCTGAAGCTGCTGCCCGCGCCGCTGCGGAAGATGCTGCCAGGCAAAGAGCTGAATCAGCAGCAAGGGTCGCCGAGCTTGAGGCAGCCGCTGTATCTTCTGAACGAGGTGGGTCGGGTTTCGTGCTATGCTGGATTGAACTGACACCTCGCTCCCAGTGGACGTCTTTGGCCTCCAAGTAGCGCCTTCTGGTCATAAGAGAACTGTCTCAAAGGAGGAGCTCGACTTGAAGGTCGTAATCGCTTCACTTCGTACTCGACTCCGGTCTCTCAGTCTTCAATCCATCATTCGTCCGGTCTCAAAAGCTGGCCTCTCCATGAAATCGCCTGCCCCCACTCCATTACCTACGCAGTCGGAGGCCGATGACTTACGTGGAAAGTACAACGATATCGTTTCCAGTTTCGCACAGCTCCCAGCTCGACTGCAAGATCCTTCGGCGCAAGCAGAGTTGAAATCGCTGCAGTTTGAAATGGAGACCTCAAAGGGGATGATGACCAGAGTCATATCACTGGCTGCCTTCTCTTCCTCGTCCACCGTCTGCGACAATGCTCTCAGTGACCTATTAGAGCATCTGGACAGTTACCCAGCAGCCCCTCTTGAGACCACCGCCCCCCATCAATCGGACCCTTCCTTGCCACCCGAAGGACAATTATCCGACCGTGTCGGCTTCACCGGAGCTCAGATTGACGCTATGAAGGAGGTTGCCCGAGGTCTTGGAGACGATGAGAGGGTCTTGGCAGAGAAGACGCGGTTGCAGCAGACGTGGGGTGAGCTGTGGGAGATGAGCATGGACAAGATAAACGGCATTCCGTCGCGACCACCCTCCAGTATTACGCCCAGCGAATCCGGGAGTCAGAGGTATATCGACCTCAACCTGGAAGCTGACGCAACCCCGACAGGCAAACAGCCTTCATACAGCACTCTGCGTCGGAGTCGAGCATCCTCCAGCCTTAGCAACGTTGGGGCTACCTCTAGTCCGACGCCAGCATCTCACCCCCCGCATCTTGGGATCGGGTTAGGTCGGGCACCCCGTTCGATTAGCATCAACAAAACACCAATTCCGAGCCGGTCCTCCAGTCGCGTGTCTACAAGGTCAATATCTGGTCCAATTGCTGGCAGTAGCAAAGCTGGGATCCCTCCGGCGAGCTTCAACGGCAGTGTCCACGGCTCGACGTTCTCCTCTCGACAACGGACGATGAGCAATGCCTCTGCTGCCGGTGACAGTGTAACGACCCCCAGAAGAACGAGTATGTCACGACCGAGAATTCCTAGTGGTATGATGACGCCTACTGGAGCAGAGGCCCATTCGCCTGCCATACCCGGAACCAGATCCGCGTTTGCCAGCCTCGGTCGTACTCCGAAAAGCTCCTTGGCTAATTCCACCTCTGGACCCTCTCGATCTACTCCCGTGCGCTCTCCTATGGAGCAGTCCACCAGGAAGCGGAAGCAATACATTCCAAACCAAAAACACCGAGTCGATGTTGCTGTAGCCAAGGTCGTCAACGAGCTCGATCCAGAGTACAATGTGACCGTCGAACCCGTTTCGTGGAAGGACCAGAGCGGCAAATACTGGATCGGCGACAAGGACCCTAAGCTTTGCTTCTGTCGTATCTTGAGGAGCCAGACAGTGATGGTGAGAGTAGGCGGTGGCTGGGTTGAGTTGAGCAAGTGAGTCGGAAGAATGGCTAGAGCTCGCCAGTCTTACTGACCGCATTCATATTTCTCCAGATTCCTTCGTGGACATTATGATATGTTCCGGGTTATGCCCACTGGAATTCAAGGAAGTCCACCTCGAGAAGAAGAGGAGAGGTGGATTAGCTCTGCTACTCTTTTGGCAGCAGGGAATGCTGGTCCGTCGACATCTGGGCAAACCGAACGTGGACCAACAACTCCAGAGCCCCGTAGGGGGAGCAGAGTGTCGTTGTCGCCTATGGGGCCATCGGCTTATTTCCCCGGTGGTTCTCCTATTCTCGTCTCTCGAGACGGCCCTTCGCCTCTCCGCGGGGGTACGGCCTCCCCATCCTCCCCTCGGACTCGGGCCGGTTCTTCGTCTCCGCTCACTCCGCTTCAATTCATGCGCAAAGCCGAGAGCTCAGCTCCTGATCTACCTACGGTCGTGATTCGGCCCACAACCCCCTCCAGAATACCTCCAAAAGCAGCTAGGTCGGTGCCGAGCCACGCTGCATCAAATAACAATCCATTAAGTCGTAGTACGGGCAGCCGGCCTGCTCCCTCATCGCACCGACTGTCCCAATGGCGACCATGATACCCCTGATCATTAACCTTTGGCTCTCCTTTATTATTTCGGATTCTCTGCTAAATACCAGTCTTGGACACTCACTCCCATCCTTGCATACGACACCTCCCCATATATCATTTCAGCTTTGACGCTTTGATGTTGCATGAATTTTTTTTTGCTGTTTTCGTTCTGGGTAACTATTACTGTACGCGTCGTAGCTAGTTCTGTTTCGTAGATTCTTTAACCGGACAACGCGGTTTTGGACTTTTGCCAATGAATTTTCATCACGGTCTTCCTTTCAGCGAGGGTTCTTCCTGGGAAGATTTCCCGCCGCACTGCGACACGCCTTCGACCATGTTCAAGCCGCTTTGCCTACCATCCAGCGCACTCCGCCGTTACGCTTCCCCCCTCAAGGCGGGCTTCACAATTAGGATTGGGTTCCGAAACATGTCAGCCTCGACTCCCTTACGATCCGGCCACTCAGAGCTGGTTATTACACCGTCTCAACTTGCCGCGTTGCCATCCTCCACCACTGTACCCATCGATGTAACATGGTTCATGCCCAATGTCACTAGAAATCCCAGTGAGGAATTCTTGGAAAAGCGGATCCCCAATGCGAGGAGGATGGACCTTGACGTTGTGGCCTCCGAGCACCCACTCGGGCTGAAGCACATGATGCCCACTGGGGAGGTCTTTGCTCAGGCGTGCGGTCAGTCAAAATGTCAATGGATGCTAATGCGATATCAAGCCCTGATGTCATTGTATTTTATAGAGGAAATTGGTATCTCGCCGGCCTCGCATGTCGTCTTGTAAGTCGAAGCTGGCTCCGTAGCCTTTACCCTTCACTCCCGTGAGGCTGACTGATGAATCCGCTCAGATATGATACACACGGAGTTTTCTCCTCTCCTCGTGCATTATTCATGTTCAAGGCGCGACTTTCCCGACACTCATGTTCTCCGTGTGACGCCATTGACAATTCATTCATTCCCATAGGCTTTCGGACACCCAAAAGCGTCGATCTTGAACGGCGGACTCCCCAGATGGATCGATGAGGGACGCCCCACAGAATCTGGTCCTTTGAAAGCTGTTGAGGTGAGCGTGAAAACTCACTATAGTGGGATTACACAATGCGGCCTCGACTCATCCGAAGGACGTGTCAACATTCTCAGCTCGCCAAGTATCCAGCCCCAGCTCTGAAAGAAGATTTTGTTCGCAGTGAGAGCTTACGTGATTATTTGCATACTTCCATCTCTCATCATGCATTGCATTCAGGCTATGAACAAATCGTAAAAGCGACCACGAGCGGCGATGGATCGACTGTGGTTCTTGACGCCCGACCAAATGGACGGTAAGCAAGAAACACCCACGCTCATTCAGAGCAATCTTCTTAAGGCTTCCTGTTTAGGTTCACCGGCGAGGACCCCGAACCTCGTCCAAACCTTTCGTCAGGTCACATGCCTTCGTCACGGTCGTTACCATTCTCCAACCTTCTCGCTCGCCAGCAATCTTCTTCGGCCGAATCTTCCTACACGACCCTTCTTACACCAGACTCTCTCCTTCCTGAAATAGAGAAAATCGTCGGAAAACACGGGTTAAACGGATTGAAATCCAAGCAAGTCATCAATAGCTGTGGAAGTGGTATGACGGCAGCGGTGATTTGGCTGGCTCTTCAAGAGTTGGGTGTTAACAGCGCACTTTATGACGAGGTTGGTATTTGGATCTCTTCATGACCGAGCGACTAATCTGAACAAACCATTTACAGTCCTGGACTGGTTACGCAATGAGGCCAGAAAGCAAGATCCTTAAGGACGAGTAGAGCATCCGCCGTTCCTGCCATCTAATAAAGGAATTCAATTACAGGCAATGTTGCGTCATACTCTCGATTAGGCTAAGCCCATTGAGGAAAAAATAAAGTATGATATCAATTAGTCTATACTGCGGGCCAAGAACAACTTCCGATAGGGAGGGAAGTACGTTAAATATCAGCCAGTAATGGGCCTGAGTGAGAATGTACCTCGGGGGCACCACTCTCCACATACGCATGCCACGTGGCATCTAATAAATAAGGGGAGAGATGCAGCAAGGGCACAGTGACGCTAATCAGCCTCCCACACTGCTAATCAAACGGGAGCGGGGTGCAAACGACGTGGACCTTCACCCAACGAGCTTACGGAGTAATTATTTTCAAGACTACGGCCATCATTTCGTTGGTTTCGCAGTTTTACTGGTTGTTGGAGCTGCTGAAGAACAGGCCTGCTTGTTGGAAGGTTCGTTGCAACATGTCAGCCCTAGGATTATCGGGTCGGAAGTCAGCAGTCACCGACAAAGAGTATACCCATAATATTCGTCAAGATGCCTTTGGCGGCACTGGTATTCTACGCTCGGAATTCGTGGAGTGGCAAAAGCAAGCTTCTTCAGCCAAAGAACGAGCATACCTGGGACGAGCGCAGGGAGCGCCGGACCTTGCCCCGTCACGTGACTTTGAAGAAGACTTTATCCTATCTAGTATAGCGGGTAGTCAGCAGACAGCGTTGATGAGTAACATATTCTTTGTTGTTGATGTCGAAAATGATCGCTGTGGCGCGGCATTGCGAGCGGTGTGTAGAAAAGTAACATCGTCTCAAGCCGCGCGAAAGAGGAAACTTGTCCAACAGTCTAATCCCCAACAAACAATCCACGTCTAAGGGCCCCCCACACACTCCTGCCTTCACTCTATCCTGTTTTCACTCACTCGAACGGCCGTTAGGACACAGCTCGTCCAAGAAGCTTGAAGGTATGTATGAGTTTGTTCCATTTTCTATCATCACGATCTGGAACTAAACTATAGCTTTTGGCGTTCGTACGTAGTTTAAGACCCTCAACGTCAGTGTAATACAAATCATAGGTAAGTCATCCCGTTGCATTTTTCTACGCGTTTGGCCTGCATCAAATGCCCTCCTGCACCACCGTCCCTAGCATCTGCAACACTCCGTCTCTTTTGTACAAGTTTAACGTTTAACCAACCTTATAGTCTACATGTCCCGCGTCACGCGAGACTTTGAGGCTCAGTTTGCTGACTTAGTTCGTCAACTTACTTACTCAGACGACCGGATTCGCTGATTTTGGCCCACATCCTAGACCCACATTCTCAACCAACTTTCTACCCAAGAGATTGAATGGGACCGACTAAAATTCCGTAGCCAGACGGTAGGAATTGGAGGCTTCGGAGAGGTTCGCGTAGCTACGTTGGATGACCCCGAATCGTCGAAAATTCTCGCTGTGAAGATTCTGAAGAGCCATGGCTCAAAGGCAGAGCGAGCCCGCGTCGCAGTCGTGCGTGGTAAAGTCTCAGAAGTTATTCAGGCATGTGATTGACAGCTTCCTTTTCTAGAGACTGGCAAGGGAGGTCTGCATCATGTCGACACTCTCGCATCCAAATATCGTTCCTTTCATCGGCTTTTATGTCGATAAAACAGACCTTAGGACGGCGTGCGTCATTATGCCTTACATGTCCAAGGGGAACGTGGAGGAATATCTTGAGGATAATGACGTAGACATTCAAAAGCGACTGGAACTTGTGATTGAGCGCATCGCCGTATCTTTAAAGCAAGTTTGGACTGACGCGCTCCCTTCTAGGCGCTCGAAGCAGGTCAGGGGCTCCTGTATCTTCACTCCCGTACATCCCCTATATGCCACGCAGCCATCAAACTAGTAAGTTCAGCCGAAAAAAAAACCATTCTTTATACCTCTAAGTTTCAATGATGGACTCCTTTATCAGGAAAACATTCTCGTGACCGACGACCTTCATGTTGTGATTTGCGACTTCGGGATATCCCAGGTTGTGGCAGAAAGCAATCGTTTCACGACAACCAGCATCGGCAAAGGCTCAACAGTATATATGAGCCCCGAACTCTTCTCTGCAGATCCGGGTACAACACTCAAGAGTGATGTCTGGGCTTGGGGTTGTTTGGTCTTATACGTAGGCTGGTCCCGGTTTGGTTCATGTCGCAAAATTTGCAAACTGAGTTACCATAGATGACGTCCGGGATTAGCCCCTATTCCGAGCTTCCCTCTCAACATGCCATCATTGGACATATCACACAAGGGATCAAACCAGTACCGGTCGGCCTCATTATGACTGAAATTCCATACCTCCTCCACCTGCTCGATTCCTGCTGGCAGTTTGAACCTGGTCGAAGGCTGGATATGGACGAGTACGTCTCAATGCTTTCGAATATTGTTAATATCGGAAAGTCAGTATTGCCCGCATTTTCTCTGCGCCTCTTGTCATCCTGAAACTAACCGGTTTCTTTCGACAGTGAACGACATCAGTTCCCTGCGGTAAGACCTTCGATCACACCTTTATGCACGTGGTCTCACGCGTTACCCAGGTTGCGGTGCTCCATGATTTGTCAAGATATCGCATCAATCCCGACCACATCGTGGTGTCCGATCCTATCGCGGAGGGGTGCTTTGAAGCGGTCGTCGCTGCCCGACTCTCACAACCTGTTCAAGACTCACAAGCGATAGCAACGGATATTATGATTAAGAGATATCACTTTGCCGATCCCATGGAGAACGAAACTCACAACCGATCAATGGTATTTGCGGTGACACGAATCTCATAGAATTATGCTAATATTGACTGCAGATCTTTGCACACGAAGTGGGGCTTCTAAGCCAGCTTTCCCACCCTAACATTATTAAATTTATTGGCTTTGTGGAGGATTTGCGTCATGAAATTGCCTGGATAGTCGCGCCGAAAGCAAAGCATGGGAATGTTCGGGACTTTCTTACTTCTGGAACTTGGGGTCTGACACATCGTATATCCTTGGTATGTGTTGGAAAACCTCTTTTTTCATTCACGCAATAACCATCGTTCTTGCCGCTTAGTTGTGGGACATTGCCACGGGAGTCGAATATCTTCACACGTTCCACCCCCCAATCATTCACGGAGACCTCAAGTCTGTAGGTGGCAAATACGGCAAATCATCCGCGCTTATTCTTAGTCCAGCTTGAACAGGGGAACGTTATTGTAAATGAAGAGGGCCATGCAGAGATCACTGGCTTCAGCTCAGCGCGTATGATCGAGGCTTCAGACCTTGAGGGCTCTGATTATTCAACGCGCTGGGCAATCCCAAAGATGTTCAAAGACGGCCCGAAATCACTCGAAAGGGACATTTGGGCACTTGGATGGACGTTTTGGGAGGTAGGTCGATTTTGGCGATTTGACCAAACAGCAATGAGTGGCCATAATTTAATATCAATTCCCGTCCAGGTTGTGACTGGAAAGACATCCTTCGGCGAACTCAACAGCCCGGGTACCGTCATAAGTGGCGTCATAACGCGTGATTCATCATCTCGGGAGCATGCAGATGAAATGCAAAATCAAACTTTACGTGTCCTAGTGATGGCCTGCTGGCGGGAGGATCCACAACAGCGACCCAACGCCGGCGAGGTCCGCGGAGCACTTCGGTACATGGTACGTGCAAGCTTCATCTTGGGTTTTCCGTCTTAACATGACATTGCGTTGGGTTAGCCTCGAACACCGCCAGTCACAGTAGAGGGAGGCGCTGGAGCGACGCAGAAAGCAGAGCTTTGCTTGGATGGAGGAGACACTTCTAAATGTACGGATGGATGAGAGGGTGGGTTCTTGGGGGGGGGGGGGGGCCTAGAGGGCTGGTCCACACTGAAATTAGTAGCCGAGTTGAGTGCAGGCAAGCCGAGAGTAGAGAGACGAGCGAAGTGACCTTTTAGAGAAGTAACTGTGGAAAGAAACCTTGGGGCTTGTTTGCGGGGTATCTGCGTCTACAGTCTGACCTGGGGTACGGTGGCTGAGCAAGGCGGAGGGAAGGGAGGGAGGGAGAGAAATGAAATGCCAAGTCAACATTCGACGTGCAAAGCGAGTAATCATCCGATGTGGAAGTGCGCAGGAACTCACCAACAAGAGAGCACTGTGCGTTGACGATGTCGTGTTGGTGTTTGGAGACGATGATGAAGGACACGAAACGGTCCGACGAGGGAACCAAGAAACTCGTCGAGCTTCGACTCTTTCCCGCACCTTCGGTTGCTTACCGGTGCCGCTTTGCACCAACGCTTCAAAATGACGGGGCATAGCTCTTTCCGGGCATCCCTTTGAAAAGATCCCTTCGTTACCGAGTTTGGCGAATGCTGTGCTCTAAGGGCCTAACCTAAGTGGTGAACCTGATGCTGAAGTTGCCTGGAAGTTCGCGCGGCGCAGACGCAGACAATGCGCGCTTGATCCTTCAGGCTTAACATTCCTCACGGACTGTCACTCAAATAGGCTGGGTTGATTGTGTCCAAGAAAGTACAGAAATATTTAGTATCCTTAAAGGAAGAGAACTATGGTACAAGAGACCGTTGATTTCTACTACAGCAGGCAGGGGGTGCTAACGGAGTGCATGCGCTTGGGCTAATGAAAACATAGTGCATGGAAATTTAGACACCACACATACAACAGAATTTTACTCCAACGAAAAGAAAGAGTCTAGTCTAATCTCGAATATATCCGTTAACACATTATGCGGCCTCTTCGGTGCGGAGATCAGCCGCCTTCTTCAAAGCATCGGCTGCTCTCTGGGACTTTCCAACTTCTCGATAGGAGTCAGAGGCTTCCGTGTAGCAAGATATTGCTTCACTATGGTGGCCCTGCCGATCGTGTGTTTGAGCAAGGCCAAGCAGAGCATCGGCTTTCTGCTGTTTACTGCCGATGTCGGTAGAAATCTGCAAGGCTTCGGAGTAAAACGTAGTGGCATCGTCGTACTCCTCTCGAGATAGATGGACCTCAGCGAGGCCCCATAGAGCACGGGCTCTTCCATGTCTGTGACCCATTTCGGTAAATATCTGGAGGGATTCGGAGTAGAACTTGATGGCCTCGCTGTGCTCCCCTCGACACCGATGAATGTCCCCAAGACTCCACAAAGTGTTGGCTCTCCCTAGCCTAAATCCCGTCTCCGCAAATATTTGGAGGCTTTCGGAATACAATTTGATAGCCTCGTCGTACTCTTCTCGTAACCGATGTACCTCGGCGAGACCCATCAGAGCGTTACCCCTCCCGGGCTGATCACTAATGTCGGTAGAAATCTGTAGGGCCTCGGAGAAGGACGTGGAGGCATCGGTATAGTTGCCTCGGTTTCGGTGCGTCTCACCGAGACCCCATAGCGAAAAAGCTCTCCGTCTTTGATCGCCGATGTCGGTATAAAGTTGTAGAGCTTCGGAATAGAAACCTGCAGCCTTGCTGTATTCTCCTTGAAACCGATGCACTTCAGCAAGACCCCGCAGAGCATTAGCCTTTCCGCCGGTGTCCTCGGTGGTTGTGCACATGCTCAATGCCTTGGCGAAGCAGTCTAATGCGCGGACAAAGTCGCTTTGCAGTCTGTACATTTCTCCAAGTTGAAGGAGAAGGATAGAATAGCGAGTCTGAGAAGCCTGGAGATCTTCGGCTTGAGTAGGTGCTGGGACGATCATCGGCTGTTTCAAGTGCGTGGTGGGTCAACCGGATGACATCGGTCTATTACCCACGCCACTCACTCACCATCCGAAAGATTAATTTGACACAATCGGCTGCTGTCGGTCGTTTTTCAGGGTTACTGGTCCAACACTGGGCCATGAGTGAGCAAAGCGCCTGAATTAACGACATGCGGGCATGGTCGGTGATGGACGGAAGGTCTCCTTGAATGACCCGATTGACTACGGCGACGTCCCTTTTGACATCATGGAATGGAATGGTGTTGGTCATCACCTATCTCGGCGGAAATCTATGAGCATTGAAGGTGAATGATACTCGTGGTTCGACAGACCTCATAAGCTATCCAGCCCAATGCCCAGATATCGCATGCAAGACTCGGTAGCTCATCCCTCAGCAGCTCAGGCGCTGCCCAGCGAAGGGTGTACTTGTCGCATGTCAGGGTTATCGTGTTGGTTGAGACAGAGTACACTGCTTGAAGCGTAATACTCTCCTCGCCCGTGGCTTGCTCCGGCCTTGGCTGCGGTTCACGTTTCTTCGCTTCCTGGTCGAAGTCCTTAGCTCCTAGGCGACGAGCAGAGCCGAAATCTGTAATTACGGCGCGGAACTTGGCAGTTACTAAGATGTTGAGCTGCAGACAATCCGAATGAGCTAGGCCACCAAGCAGATTTTCGGCGATGCACGCCTACCGATTTAAGGTCGCCGTGATATACAGGCGGGGTCCGACTGTGGAGATATTTAACTCCCGTTGCTACGTCGTAAATCTGGAGCACGACTCTCTCAGCAGAGCACCAAAGAATACGGGGTTGATCATACCAGAAAGATTCGTTCGGGAATTTCCCATTCTCCGGACGCGAGAAAGTCCCTCAAATTCCCGTTTTCTTCCCATGGAAAAACCAGCCATATTATATGTTTGGACGCATCTTCAACAAATCCTTCGAATCCAACAATGTTGGGGTGCGAAAGCTCAGCCACGAACTCTGATTCCCTGAGTGCCAACTAAGAGAGGTCAGTATTTCGATCAGGCTCGCCATAGGAGGAAGAATTCTTACGCCCAATACACGTTCGACATCCGCATCATTTTTTACCTTCAGTTTCTTGACCGCCACAACCTGTTGGAGCAGATAACTCGGTCAACCAGCCGCGATGCTGACAAGGAGGAGCTTAATGCTACACAACCCTCACCTTAGAAGTTTGGCGATTGAGAGTCGGAGCTAAATGTGCCTGTGAAACCGTGGCGAATCCTCCACGAAACTCGGGGGCGCCTCCAGGGAATTCGATCAAAGAGGGATCGAGTCGCCACCGGGCAAGCTTCTCGAGCCTGGCCCGCTACAGACATAAAACCGTGTCAGCAATTCACTGCTACCACCCCCGAAACTCGGACTGAACGCACTAGTTTGTCGCTAAGCTGGAGCTCGCGATGGGGCTCTTGACCGGACCCGGACGCCTGAGGGTTGGCCTCGTAGCTTTCGTTTCCTTGCATCAAAGGATGGGCGGGGGGGGGGGGCGTTGATCAAGCGTATGAGACTACGGTCAGGAAGGGGCTACTTGGAGAGGGGGGGCACGGATCGAGAGTTCGAGGGGACGAGGTGGCAGGACGGTATAAAAAGACATCCCCTCTATCGTCCTCATCGGGACGAAGGGTCATGAGGCTAGTTGGCCTCCTACAGAAGGTTTCTATACTCTGTGATGGAATATGCTCAGCGATTTCAGACAACGAGGTTAAGGTTCTGTCGCGCGTATCAACAGATCGCACGATCGCACTAAAAGTTTGAAGCGTTGCAAGATAAGACGAGCTTAACTCTATCCAGATCAGCTTACGACTGGATTGAGATTGCATCTTAATCTGCTCTCCCCTGTTCGCCTACTTTGTTTGATGAAGAAGGCTTCCAAATGTGTCCTTGAATTGCGCTGGCTTCGGCTTGAAACCATCCAGAGGCCTGAGTGCATTTGGATGCGCAAATATTGTCTCCCTCTTCCTACCCAAAGCCAGCGAGTGCCGCAGAGCACTTCGATACATGGTACATACAAGCTTCATCTCAGGTTTCCCGTCTCAACGTGACATTGCGTCGGGTTAGTCTCGAACACCGCCAGTAGGAGGAGGCGCCGGAGCAACTTCCGTTTAGGTCGTCTCGATGACCCCGGGGATGATGTTACCATCCTGTATATCACCCATACATATCCGTTTGTACCCGCTAGCTCACGCGTAAATTAAACAAAGCTACGAGGGAGTGGGATAGGCCGAGTTGTAGAAGTGGAGATACACGTAAAAAGGCCCGTTCGTAAAGGAGACATGAACATGAAGGAAACGACAAAAACCAGGAAATTCGAATCATAAAAAAAGGTTCTAAGAGAGGGGAGATCACGGCTGTATCCTTCGGAGCCAAGGCCTTTGATCGACCTTGGGTTCGAACCTAGGTCTTATCTGGCGAGAGCTATAAAAAGGTTCATTCGTGTCAGCTCCCGCAATCTCGCACGCGCGACGTGCAATAATCCAAAACACGTACATCCGATCTGCCTCTGAAGCAACTTCTTCTTCACCCAATGGAAGAAATTGAGGATGTTGAAGACGTTGAATGCAAGCACCGTGACACCCTAAAAATCAACATGGGGTTTCCCCATTCGTTAGTGCGTGGAGCGCGCAACAAAATATATAGGGCTATGAAGGATAAACCCACCATGACAGGGAGAGCCAAAGTCCAGAAGAACGCCTCGGAGTGAGCCTGAACGCTCAACATTCCATTGAAGTTCATTCCGAAGTAACCAGTCAAGAACGTGAGAGGGAAGAAGATCACTGTCGCTATAGTGAGTGTACGCCTGTTCGAGTTGGTGGGTAAGAAGAGGCCGTCATCGAAAGTTGTGAATAGAAGGGTAAAATAAAACGGGAATCATTGTCAGCGCTCGAGCATGGTGGTATGGATCGGAAGTGAAAACCCACATAGTTGTGTTCATGTCGTACGAGACAATGTTGAACGTATACGCGATTAAGTTCTCCGTGATGCTCTCGAACATTTCCAACGATGCGAGGATGTACTCCATATGGTCCATGACGTCGGCCTACGATCCAGCCATTAATTAGCCTTCCCCGTCTTTCTCCACTTTCAGACCAACCAAGGCGGCGACAAGAAACTCACCAAATAAATCTTGGACTTGTGACTCATGAACCCTGTGATCTTCTTCTCGTCGAAACCAGGGTCCGATGAATTGGCTTGAGCGACAGCTCGATCCAAATCGTATCGCCGGAGTCCGTAGATGAGAGATTTGAGGGGGCTCAAGGTGCGTTTGTGCATCGTCAAGTCTCCAGAGGCGATGTGCACTGTAGATTTTCCGGTTCGGGGTGGGGGAGCGAATAAAGAGACAGAGGGTTCGAGGGGATTGGATCAGTGAAAGGCGGAAAGGGGGATGGAAGCGGGAGGGAAGAAACGTACGGAATTTGACCGTCTTCATTTTGGGTCTAATCAGGATATCCTTTTCGAATTTAAGGATTTGTTCGTGGTACTTGTCTACTACTTTGACGGCGTGGTCGACCACTGTAGATTCGGAGGAAAATGGCGACCGTTAAGATTGGAGCCACTCGGGGAAAGGGAGAGAAAGGATGCTCTTACAAAGGTCGATGATTCCCTGAAGGAGTAACGAAACGTCGGCTGTGTTACGAAGGAGTGTGTCGCGCTGTTGTATAAGCCCCAGGGTCAGCATCGGTTTTCTTCACCGACGGGAAACCAGGAACACACTTGTCTCAACCGGCTCATAATGGGATGGAAGAAAGGACTCGATACGTCCTGATGGATTGTGATCAAGGTACCTAATCATAGAAGAAACATACGTGAGCGGCACAATGATTAGCGGGTCGAAAGGGGTGGAACAAGTCGATCACGTACCATCTCGGAACATGATACAATACAAGTTTCGGAGTTTCACTTCCACTCGTTCTCCCTTCTTGAGCTCGTTAACCTTAGCTTGGGTTTCGGAGGAGCGGGAAGGCTAATAGCAGTTGTAAGGATCAACGTGGGGCTCAGCCAGGTCAACACATGAAGAAAAAAGACGGTCATCATAAAACACCACTCACGTTGGTCTCGAACATGGAAGCCAACTGCATCGAATACTTCCTCGCGTTGGACCTCTTCCCATTTCCGCCCAAATTTGGGTACACGCTCCTCGCCCAGACCTTTTCTGGGTCGCTGATGGGGTCCGAGGACATCCACGGCTGAGCCCCGGCGAAGGACGTGCCCGCGAGAGTCCGAACGCGAGACCCCGGTCCGCTGGGCATGGAGGCTTGCCTTCTATTAAATAGACCGGGTCTCGGGCCTTGTTCACCTTTGAGATCGTCCGCCGACTCGAATTTGTGGTCGATCGCAGCTTGGTTTTGCGGTTCTACTACCGTATTTTGCCGGCTGGTGTAAGTTGGTGGAGGAGTAGGGCTTCTGCCGTTACGGTCGGATCGAGGAGTATTGTGCGCCTTGACGTTGGGCGAGTCGTCGTCCTCTTCTTTGAGGGTGTGGCAGAGCATACGGACGAAGAGGTGTTTGTTGTAGTAGTCCGCCTTGGAGCTGTAGGTCTGGCGACCGTGAAGCATATCTTCGATGACGAGGGGGTGGATTTCTTAGAGTGGAGAGGTGAGGTGAGCGACGAACGCCTCGACGACCGCCCATTAGAGCCTGCAACACACCATATCGGACAGCTAATGCTTTGACCACGTCCCAGGAAATACCACCAATATTGATCCAGCGTACTTTTGCCCATAGTGGTCGGGTGCGGGATTCATGTGCCTATTTTCGAGGTGAAATGAACGCGGTCGGTCAGAATCAAAATGGTCCCAAAAATAGCAGAAGCAACGGAGAAAAAAACACGCATTGGAGTCGCGACTCCAAAGCACTTACAATGTGGCTTTCGAGCTCCTCGTTGGTAAGCTTCGTGTGTCTGAACTTGGTTGGACCGTAGTCCATCACGTCGATCGAACACCTCTCGCGGATGTGTCCGTAGATCGCCGCCGCTGCATCGCTGGCGACGTTGACACCCGGTTCATCGTCCGACAAGCCACGAAGCCTGTTGAGTCGGATGACTTTCGTCACGACCGAGCGGAAACGAGCATTGGGGCCTGTGATTTTGGAGGACAGCAACTCCGCGAGTTGAGGTACTCGAGAGGGGCTTGCAGGCGACCTTGGTTGGATTTCGTCTCCGCCGTGGTTTTTGTTGCCGGTGGACACCCCCAAGTTGGGTGCAGTACCTGCAGCAGCAGCCGTTGATGATGACTGACCAGTAAAGGGAGCTTGCCAAGGCGCCAATTTCTGCTGAGCGACGGCGGAAGTGGGACCAATGGCCATTTCGTCCTCGTGAGCGGAGCCGGAGGAGGTGATTGAGCCATCATCTGGATCTGAAGAGTAGTCGCTGCGAGCCATTACTAATTAAGGATGTATGAGGTTGGAATAGGCTTGGGGAGTAGCGAAGTTGAAGGGGGGTGTTGAAAAGTGGACTGAAGGGGGGAAACCTCATGTCTGCGCGTCTCGATTTAGGATCCGATGGGAATTTCCCTGGGCGCTTCCGCACTCCTGCTCGGTGGTGTCTTGCACCGTCTAGGTACAGCAGGACCCCGGTCACTACTGAAAGGGATAGCCTAAGATTTCGGTCTGGTCCAACAACAAGACGAACTACTCCGCCAAGCGACAAGAGGTGGCCGGCAGCCTATTCGCCGCCAAAATATAAGACGAAGGGCAGTTGGACGAACGTAGTCGTTGCCAGAGAATAAGAAAAAGAACTTAGGAAGGGCTCCATCACGACCGAAGGCGCGCAAGACTTGCTGTGGTCTCGCGACTCTCGCCTCAAGTAGCCGTCAAACAATAAGAAATTTGGGCCTTCCCGTCCTAGCCGTCGGCCAAGAATAAGATTGCTGTCCTTCCCCAAGGGATAGGATAGGCAGAAGAATAATACAAAATTTCTCAGAGACAGAGAAGGGTAAGATTTTCGTGGAAACCCTTTTCATCGGTGACAGGGGTCCTGGCACAGCCAAGCGGTCCGGCATAGCGGAAGACGACCGGATGCATTTCAGCCGAGTACTTACGACCAGAAGCATCGCTCCGAGGTTCCCATGCCCGTGTTTGCCTGACATGAAAAGTGTACGGGGAACGCAAAAGCAGACCGCATGCGAAAACATAGCCTTGTCATATTATCTGATGTGTAACCAACCCGACGGGAATCGCGGTGAGTGCACTGAGGCCACGGTCATGCCGAGGTTCTTACTACCGCACGATAATGTGGAGGAGAGAGAGAAATCCGATTATGACCTGGTGTGATGCTTCGAAATGTACGCCCACCGAGTTGTCGCAACATCATACCCTTCCGCGTTTCGGGAATGTCCAAGGATGGGAAAGTCAAAAAATCGACATTCATAAGGTATATATCATGGAAGAGCCCTTGAATGATGCCCGCTTCGGTCAGCCCAGATTCCCTCGTATTTTCCGCCTAGCTATATAAAGCTAAGTTAACGAGGATGTCGCGCATTAGTTGGTTCTGTGTTCAGCACCTCGAATATTAAAACACGCACCTCCAATCTGCCTCTGAACCATCTTCTTCTTCACCCAATGGAAGAAGTTGATAATATTGAAGATATTGAAACCCAACAACGAGACTGCCTATAGTCGAAAAGGCAGCGACATCCCAATGGAACGATTCCACCAGTCGTCAGTATCATTCGAAGAGGGATGACGGTGGGAACCCACTAGGATCGGGAGAGCTAAAGTCCAATAGAACCATTCCGATGTAGTTTTCACATATTCGGTGTGGAAGTTCATTCCAAAGTAACCTGTTAAGAAACTGATAGGGAAGAAAATGACTGTAGTTATCATGAGGGTCCGCCTATACATGTGTAGTAGGAAATAAGATCGTGTTCCGGAAGTAACGGTCGAAAGAAAATATATTGTCAGCATGAAGGCCAGGTAGTATGTGTCTACGAAACGAAGGAAACTCACATCGTGGTGTTCATATCATTCGAAACCATGTTAAACGTGTACGCAATCAAGTTCTCCGTGACACTCTCAAACATCGCCAACGACGCGAGAATGTAATCCATGTGATCCATGACGTCGGCCTGCAAGCCAAATCATTAAACGACTTAGTCTTCTCTTCTCATAGAGTGTCCCCAACCCAAACCCGCTACCACAACTCGACTCAATCGCTAATCAGGGCACGAAACTCACCAGGTAAATCTTGGACTTGTGACTCATAAACCCTTCGATCTTCTTCTTATCGAATTTAGGATCCCGCGGATTCCCTTGAGCGGTGGCTCGATCGGAGTCGTAACGCCGCAGTCCGTAGATTAAAGATTTAAGTGGGGTTAGAGTTCTTTTGTGCATTGTTAAGTCTCCTGAGGCGATGTGAACTGTTGTTTTTGGTAGGGAGTTGTCGGTAAGCGGAGAAACGTACATGGAGCGGAAGGCTAGGCAGGAACGATAAACGTACGGAATCTGAGCGTCTTCACTCTCGGTCTGGTCAATATGTCTCGTTCGAATTTCACGATCTGTTCCTGGTATCTGTCGACTACTTCTACCGCGTGGTCGACAACTAGACATGTGAAGAAACGGTGAGCGTCGGTTCTGAAACGCGGAGACGCTGGAGGAAAGGTGCTCTTACGAAGATCGATAATTCCTTGAAGGAGTAAAGAAACATCCGGTGTGCTTCGGAGGAGGGTATCACGCTGTGTGCGGCGTTTTTGTAATTAGCTCTTGATTTCCATGACAGGATAAAAGGACGATGCAGACCTGCTTCAACCGACTCATGATTGGGTGAAAGAAATCGCTTGAGACGTCTTGATGAATTGTAATCAGAGTACCTAAGGAGATAGAGAAGGTAAAGTGGGATGCATGAGTCGTAGAGAACAGTGTGGTCAGACCCCCCGGCTCGACGGAACGCCGCAAACCTGTTCAAGAGGACCGTCACCGCTCACCGTCTCTGAACATAATGCAATACAGGTTTCGGAGTTTCACTTCCACTCGTTCACCTTTCTTTAGCTCGTTGATCGTTGCTTGAGTTCTCGCGTTTGGAGAGTTAAACTAGTAAGCCTGGTCGTTCAGCAAAACCTTCGCCCACTTGACGCCCGTACACTACACGACGGGAGAGTACTCACGTTAGTCTCGAACATCGACGCGAGCTGCATCGAATACTTTCTCGCAGTAGACCTCGCGCTACCGCCTCCGCCTCCCAAATCAGGATACACGCTCCTCGCCCAAACCTTTTCAGGATCGCTCAACCGTTCCAACTCTATCCAAGGTTGGGCACCAGAGAGGGATGTGGCCGCAAGAGTCCGAATGCGAGAACTATGTCCGGTAGGCATTGCAGTTCGTCTTTTAAACAACCCTCTGGTGTGGCCGTTTCGAGCGTAGAGATCTTCCTCTGGAGCGAGAGTAGCCTCCTCGGACCCGGCTGAGTAGGTGGGTGGAGGCGTTGGGTTGGTATTGCCAGTACCGCCCCCTTCCTGAAGCGGAGCGTTGGGTGCTTTGATGTTGGGTGAGGTATCGTCATCGTCTTTAAGCGTGTGGCAGAGCATACGAATGAAGAGATGTTTGCTGTAGTAGTCTGCTCTGGAGCTGTAGGTTTGGCGACCGTGAAGGATATCTTCGATAGCGAGCGGATGGATCTCTGCAGATGTTTGTCGGCCGGGTGAGTCCCCTGGCGCTGCGCTCCTCAGTCTCAACATACCGTATTGAAGTGCTAATGTTTTGATGACATCCCAGGAAACGCCACCGATGTTGATCCAGCGTACTTTTGCCCAGAGTGGCCTTGTACTGGATCCATTAGCCTATTTTGGCATGAAATGAACGTGGTCAATGACGGTGAAGGTCGATGTGATAAAACCGAGGACGCAGTCGTGGGGTCGTGGAGCTGACGCAGGCAAGCGGGTGACAGTTTTATAATTTGCGTCGAAACCGCGTGGTAGCACCCTCGGTCGAGATCCGAGTGCATCAAAAATAGGAAAACTAAAAATAGAATCGAACCACAACCGAAGCACTCACAATGTGGTTTTCGAGCTCCTCATTGGAAAGCTTGGTATGGTTGAACCTGGTTGGACCGTAATCCATCACGTCGATTGAACACCTCTCGCGGATGTGTCCGTAGATGGCCGCCGCAGCACCGCTCAAGACGTTCACACCGGGTTCATCATCCGATAGACTGCAAATTTGGTTGAGCCGAATGACTTTCATCACGGCCGAGCGAAAGCGGGCGTTTCGACCAGTGATTTTGGAAGACGTTAAATCGGGAATTTGGGGTCTTCGAGAGGGACTTGTGGGCGACTTGAGTTGGATTTCGTCCCCGCCAGTGCTTTTGTTGGGGCTGGACATACCCAGGTTAGGTGCAATCGCTGCAGCTGTTGCCACTGATGATGATAGGTCCGTATGGCCTAGCTGCTGAGGTGCGAAGTTTTGCTGAGCGATGGCGGAAGCGGGCCCAATGGCATGTTCGTCCTCATGAGCAGAGGCCTCGGAGGTAATTGAACCATCGTCGGGATCTGAAGAGTAATCGCTACGAGCCATGATTGATGAGTGAGTATTAGTGTATCAGGGCGGAGAATGGCCAAGCAAAACGGGATGTTGGAAGATGGACCGAAGCAGGGAAGAAACGTTTCCCGTATCTAAATTTAGGATTGTGGGGTTAAAAACAGAGGCCTAAACCTGCGCGTCCCTTCCAGATCGACTGTAGGTTTATGGGGATATGGCAGTTGCTTATTTGCTTTGGAATGCTTTGCACAATATGAAAGTATATGTGGGATGCGGAAGCAACTGTTGCTTTTCCGGTGTGATTCTGGTGACTGTCTGCTATCCGAATAGTTGAACGATCTACAACTGGAAAGCATTGCCTTGCTTGAGTGTTATCGACATAATCGTAACAAAAAACGAACGAGGTCGCAATCGACCACACTCAGCCACAGTCGTTACCAAAGAACACTGCCGGTTCCGAAGCCGAAACCCCGACGTGCTGTGAGTAAATAATCAAAATCCCATGTAAGCGAATAAACCAAATGATAGACCTACTATACTACATTCCGTCATTCGCAGGCCTATCCTTGAAATCGTACTGTGGCGGCGCATCGTTCACGTGTCCGGGCGTCTCGCTTGGCAGGGGCGTTGCATCCGTGTTCCTGGATCCACCGGAAGCGAGCATGGACTGAACCACACCAGCAACTTGAGAGGATGGAAGACCTTGGTCCATCAACTCTTGGACCAAGCGAAGCTGTTGAGGTGAAAGCTGCGGCGCCGGGGGTATGTGAGATCCCAAAGAGTGAGATTCGGCAGGCGATGGGAGTTGAGTGGAGGGTGGAGGAGGCAATGGTTTTGAGCCTTGGCTCGATGGTGGCTGGGTAGTCTGCGGGAGGACTACTGGGACGGATTCTCCTTCAGGCTCATTTTGAAGAATCGTTGATGTTGCCATTTGGTCAGTCGTCACGGTATTTTCGCTCTTCTCTGCTGGTGTTGGTGTAAGGCCTTCCCCGTCCTGCCCAACAATTGCCCGCTCTCCAGGAGTCAAGAGGTCCAGTTGAGGTTCTCCGACCTCTCCTCGCTTGGCCGATCGTCTTCTTCGGTAAATCATGACGATGGCTGGAACGACCAAGGCCAGGAAGCCAATAATACCCCCGATAACGCCTCCAATAATCGCTTTATTGCGTCCGTGTGAGCTATGAGAGCCGGGCTCTGAGCTCAACGTAGGCACCCCCGGAAGTGGATCGGGGTAATACCTACAGATACAATCAAATTCAGGCAAAAATCCCACTGGTCAGCTCGTCCCTTCTAGCATGATAATGATAGCATGTTAACGACGATTCCGCTCACTGTATGCCGGAAACAATGACCCCGGTGCCCTTGTACTCCACCTGGCCTTGATTGATCACTGTCGCTGTATGATTTCCCAAATATAACTGCCCTTGGATCGTATCACTAACTCTATACACCGTCCGGTCACTGCAGTTTATAGGAGGGAGGAGCGATGGTTCCAGCACAGTTCCTGAACCTTGTGATATGGTGATACGATCCGGTTCAACGATGAGGCCTACAGGGTCTGCTTTTGGATCCAAAATAAATTCAAATTGAAAGTCGGAGCCTATATCACCCGTTGAGCCGGTGGAGATCACCGAGAGAGGGAAAGGTGATGAACGAATTTATGGGTTAGCATGTCGAGGCGGGTCTGAGGGGTGTTCAGCTTATTCGGACGCATACCATTGAAATTCAGAGATAAACTGTCGCCGATATCTGGAAGGTAGATTGTTCCTCCGCACAGAGTTTCATTGTAGTGTCTAACAGGATGCTCCTAGGACTCAGCGTCGAGTTGATTAACTCTTTAGCCCTAAGGTTCGCTCACCCGTTCCCACCAAACACGAGAGGATCAGTCAGCGGAACGGTAACTTGCGCGCTCGCTAATACTACACATATTAATATGGTTGCCAGTTGGAAAGTCATCCGCAAGTTTGGCCAGACAGCAGGACTTAGAGAGAAAGGACTAGATGGTGGAAGAAAACTCATAGCAAACTCGAAGGCGCTCTGAGAGCAATAGAGTGTGGTTCTTGAGACAGGTGTTCACAAATCGGTCGGGCAAACCCCGATTTATCCCTCACACGGCTACAAAAAGGCGACAGAGCGAGCGGAACGGCTTGGCAAAGCCGATAGACCCTGCCTTGTTTACGGGTTCAATTGACAAGAAGCAAAGAGCCCGACCATTACGAGAGATGATGCCGAACGAATGATATGAGGGCTTTTCCCACACGACGTCCGGCTAACAAGCTCTCATCATCTACCTCAATTCTGTGCAAGTGCTGAACCTGATCTGTACTTTGGCCTCAACCTTATTACTGCTAACGAGATCTTTGCGCGTGTCCAAGGGGTCGGTTTGCGCTCGCTGAAGGGTTTAAAAAGAGTCTCTTGTGGTTAATATTAATCGAGTGCCACCCATGCCAAACTGGACCACGTAACGACCCCTCCTGCTCGACTGCTTGGGACTCAGATACGGTGTAACCTAAAGAATCATGACCGCTGGCACGATCAAGGCCGCAAATCCAAGGGTACCTGTTGTGACTCTTTCAAGAACCGATTTCTTCTGGCCGCCAGAGGCGTGGGTGCTACGGTCTGCAGTTACCGTGGACACCCCAGGGAGTGGATCCGACCAGTACCTAAAGCGACATGGCATCAAACCTCGTCAGCTCTGAACGCCATAAAGAACGACGCCCACGGAATGGCTGAAAGATGCTACTCACGCGATGCCGGTAATAATGACTCCAGTACCCTCCCACTGTGTGGCACCCCCATTCTTGACCGTTATAACGTGGTTTCCCTTGAACAATTGCCCGTTGATCGAAGCGCTATTCCGGAAAACGTCTCGACGGCTACAGTCTAAGGAGCTGTCCTGTTCACCAATCGCATTGAGGCCTATTTCAGACGTACTGACACCGTCAGGGGAGACGGTGATATTTCGTGCGTCGCTAGTTCCCTGGATGACAAATTCTAATTGAAAATCCGAACCTGGATGGATAATCGGAAGAGAACACGTCATGAAGGGGGGGGGGGATAAGGAAGGGACTAGCGCGAAGATGTAGAGTATCGTACCGTCAAAGTTGAAATATACGCTGTCGTTAGGTTCCGGGAGGTATATAGCCCCTCCGCACATCGAAGAGTTGTAGTGTCTGTCATGCGAGTGGAGAAACAGTGTAAGCGAATCCACTCAATGCATATCTCATCACTCCGTAGACTCACCCGGTTCCATTTAACGTGAGCCTTGAATCAGTCAAGGGCACACTAAGTTGGGCGCTCACCAAGCTCGCGAGGAGCAAAGGGAGCATCAACACTCTTATGGAACCCAACAAACTCGGAGGCAGCATGGCTGAAATAACGGGGGTGCAGCAGAAATGGAAAGAGAGAAAAGAGGACAAGAGTCTCAGCAAACTCGTCGAGTCCGCAGTATGTTTTTATTCACCCCCTTGGCATCAAGTGCAAGTGATTACTATCCATGCTTGACATAAATTCTCCTGTGGGCTGCGGGCGCCGGATCGAACTGTCACAGAGGAGAAAGAAGCAGCAGCGAGAACGGCATGTCCAAGCCGGGACATGTTATCTTGTCCACAAGGGGTTTAGAAGAAGTGCAAAGGGCGAAAGATGCCAAGGGTATCCACTTTCCCACAGCCTTTACCTCATCTGTCACCGTGATACGTCTCATGTCAAATCCCTACCAATTCACCGTTCATTCGTATCTGGGGCAGCTCCGAATAACCCTTGGCACCACCCTTTGACTGGGCTGAGTTCCTTGGATAACTGTCGCGCGAGCCAACTTTGGGTGCCTCCAAGTAAACTGTGACATATCAAATTGAATTGACTAGCTCCGTTGTATATGCAACTCCGAGTGATAGGCGATTATACCGAAGCATTGTATAGATTTACCTCAACTAGGCGGCACCTGCCAGCCCCGGTGGGTCATCTTTGTCCTTTCGTTGCACTCACAGGGCGTCTCGATTGAGCGCATTTTGAGCTATAACAAAGATTCTCCGAAAGATTCCTGTCCCTGGGCTTGAGTGAAAAGCTAGTGAACATTTGCCAAGTAAAAGATGACAGCGTGATATAATATGGCAAGCCAGTATCGAATGACAACGCATTGTGCACGACTCGGATGAGTTCCTTCAATGCCCCAGGAAGCAGTTCAGGCCAGTATCTAATGCAGTATTGCGTCCATTCATGTGAGCCCTTCTAGAGAAAAGAGAGCAAAGACCAAAAAGAGAGTGCACGATCCCACTCCCGTGATAATAATACCCGTGCCCTTCCACTTCATATCACCTCCGTTCATGACCGTCGCTGCGTGATCGCCCAAGAAAAGCTGCCCGTCGAGGATTTTGCTGACCCGCTGAACCACGTGATTGCCGCAATCGACAGGTTGATCCAGCTGGTTTCGTTTAGACCTCCGGCGGATGAAGCGAACCCCGTCAGTAAGATGATAATATCTCGCCGGTCGCTATATTCTTGGTAGATGGTTTCGACCTGAAAGTCAGAGCCTGGGTAGAAGGTTCGAAACAGAGGTGAAAAGGTGAAAAGAGGTCAGCTCCGGCGTTGGGGTGGAGACGCGGGGAGCTCGTACCGTTGAATTTCCATGTCACGGCGTCGGTGACGTTTGCCAGATAGATGGACCCTCCACAGAGCGAGGCGTCGTAGTGGAAATACTGTTGTAGGGAGCCACGCAGGGTCAAAATCGAGATTGCCAAAGTTCTCTACCGAATCGCTCTTGGATCTCAACATGCCCACCCGATATGATTCTCGGGTCTATCACGTTTACACTAATTTGAGCATCCACGAAACCCCCCCCCCCCCAAAAGCCAGAGTAAGGTCGAATATTTTAGATAGAGCAGCGACCCTGACGAGAGCATAGCTGCAGTAGAGCGCTTGCGAGAGGGGGGAAAACGAGGAGAACAAAACAACGAAGTCACGAAAACGTAAATCGTCGGGGTAACGTTCCTTCCTCGTTAGCCACGGTCAGTACAAGTGATCAATTCGACCGAACGCGGGTGCCAAGAGGGCAACGGCCGTAAGTAGGAAAGCTTCGCGAAGTATACGGATTGTGCTGAGTGACGACACGGCAAGAACGACCGAGGGTGGGCGAAAGACACGAACAGATGCCGAGTAGGATGCCGAAATTTCCCATCACATCTTGCTTCCCCAAAACTATGTCCCTCATCCCACACTCCAGTGCTCTGAAGTGGAGAGTGCACTGAACTGGGCTTCTCGTCGGCCCTCGCCTGTATACGTAAGGTCTATTGATCCGCGACTGGATTCGAGCCCTCCCATGCGACAATAGTCTCTGCCCATAGCGAGCGAAACGCTAAAAAAAGCTCAACAGGTCGATCAAGGCAACCCCTCCACGTGGGTTTGGTTTCATTACCAACCTGAAAAACTGCCTTAGAGAGACTCCAAAAAGATCCGTCCTATCGAAGCAACGAAGTTTGACAACGCAGCATCCATCCATAAGATCCTTTATAATTATATGGCATCTTTTTTTTTGCGTTAGTTTTGAGCCGACGGCAGGAAGTTTATCGGCGATTATTAGGCTTCCATTGTTGAAACGGGAACGAGTATGTAAAGATCCGTGAGCACAGAAAGAAGAGCTCAGCGTATTAGGCGATAGTCGTATCATAAGTAAGTCTTGGTGGAAGATGAACCTTTGCGTTTGCCGAGCGCTAAGAATCCGGCAACTTCCGGGGCTCGCGTGCCGGCTCGGGCCGATCGGACTTAAGAGATCGGTGTCCCGACCTCCGTTACGCCCCTCTTCACTTACATAAATTACACCAGATCCGCGGTTGACCACTTCTCATCCTCTGAACGTTAACAGTACTCCCTCTTCCAAAGTAAGTGATTGAAACCCCCTGCTCGCTAGGGGAGGCCCACCGAAGCTCATGCAAATTGGTCTGCATCGCATATAGCCCACCTTGAAGATAAAGAAATGACGACATCACTATCATCTAAACCCCGAGCGATCATCTCCCCATCCGTGCTCGCGTCTAATTTCGGTCAACTGAGCGCAGAATGCAAGAGGATGATCAAGAACGGAGCTGATTGGCTGCATATGGGTGAGTTTCAAACACAGGAAGCTCTTTGCCCAATTCGGTGTGGTAATAGCGACTGACAATTTGGCACCCTTGGTCGACGTTACTGTAAAGACGTAATGGACGGGTACGCTTTCAGTTGTAGGGAATGCCCCTACGCGAGATGGAGTATAGCTGACTAGACGGGTTTTCGCGCATGTCTCTTTCAAAGTCATTTCGTCCCCAACATCACTATGGGTACGTCCTCTTACCCATAAACCCGCCCAAGGGGCGAAATCACTTCACTGGCACCGGTAGCCTGAGCTCATGCGTATTCTTCTTCCTCTTAGGTGCACCGATCTTAAAATGTGTCAAGAAAGACGTCCCCGACATTTTCATGGACGTGCACATGATGGTCGCTGATCCTCTCCGTGTACGTCCCCCCTGCCTGTCTATGTGTGCGACCTCTGCTCCTGGAGACCAACACTTATGCGCCTTCCTTTTTCGTATCACTTATAGTGGGTGGACGACATCGCAGACGCTGGAGGCTCGCTCTACTGTTTCCACTACGAAGCTACAGGTACGCTCTCCCTCCCCTTCCCCTCCTCTCCCTTCTCGCAGCAGCCTCTCACGCGCTTGACTCTATTTTCAGACAACCCCCTCGAAGTGATAGCAAAGATCAAATCCCGCAAGATGAAAGCAGGAATCGCAATCTCACCCGATACGCCTTCCGAAGTGATCACCGACGAAATCGCCCATGCGGCTGATATGTTGTTGGTCATGACCGTTCAACCTGGTACGTGCACTGCTACCCCTTCTTCTTCTCCATCTCTACGCTCCCCCGTTTTTGACAACTCACCGTTGCCTCTCATTTTGTGCCCTGCACCCCGATCCGCGTTTTTCTCCCCTTTCGCATGGATGACCGAACAACGCACAGGCCAGGGAGGACAGAAATTCCGCGCCGAATGCGTACCCAAGGTAGCGGAACTGAGAGCTCGTTTCCCCGACAAGGATATCGAGGTCGATGGAGGTGTCTCGCCTGATACCATCGGGTGCTGCGCTGATGCTGGTGCGTCCGCGCACGAGAGACCCTAACGTTTTCGCTTCAACGATAACCTTTTTCGTATTCTTCTTTTTAGGGAGCAACGTCATCGTAGCGGGAACGGCTATATTCGGAGCTCAGGATCCAGAGGGCGTCATTGCGGGTTTCAAGGACAACGTGAATAAAGCTCAAGCGAGGATCGCTGCTAGTAGGACTTGAAAGAGAGAGCGAGAGAGATAGTTTTAGGAGGGTAATTCTGTCGGGTTATGGAGCGTATTACTTTGCTGCAGAAGGGAAAGGTGAAATGAGCTCGTTGGTTAAATTTGAGCCCTTGTCGGTAGAAATTGATTGGCTCATTCGCGTGCGAGTCGGCGAAGACTTTGTTGTATCACCAGAAAGGAAAAGCGGATGTTATATGAGCAAGGTTAATGATGAGGCTTTGACGGGAAGTGTGCTGAGAACGGTGAGTCATGAGGGGAACTTTCCAGAAATTATGCGTGCATCGCCCTGCGGCCTGATCAGGTCGAAGCGTCTCAATCCTCACTTGTGCAGCTTTCGCCTCTCGATTTCATTCCCCTCCCGACAACACTATATAAAAAGACTCGTTCACCACATCCACCTTATCCATAACCACCTAAACTACCTCCCACCATGTCTACCGAACCAAGGTACGTAGTCTCTGGGGACACCATTCGATCGGAAATCTGACTGGGGAAGCGCCCATGCCTCAAACGCATCTATAGGCATCAATTCTACGAGAGCGACGATAAAGTCAACCTCTCGGTTATGCTAAAAGACTGTAAAGCTGATCAGGTCAAAGTAGAGTTCACCAACAAGTCGGTGCGTCGCGCATATTGGGAAGTCTCAGTCCATATTGAAATGTCCCTTCGCCCGTTTACAGGTCGACTTCCAATACGAGAACTACCAGCTACACCTCGAACCGCTAAAAGCTCAAATCGATCCTGATGAGAGCGGGTACAGGGTGGGCAAGGTCAAAGTGGAGATTTGGTTGAAGAAGAGGGCTGCTGCGAGGTGGGGTGGGTTGGTTAGCGACGGGTCTGAGGGTGAGCTCTTTCTTTCGTCTCGCCACCCTGAAACGTATCGCTAACATGTTTAAAACGATGATCAGCACCGCTCCTCCCGCCATCAGCAGCCGCACTCCCCGCCGCAGACGAAGTGCCCATCCACCGACGACACAAGAACTGGGAAGGCGCAGCGGACGCGGAGCTCTCCAAGGAGAAAGAAAAAACCCTCTCGGACGACCCTAACGCCGGTGGAGACGCGGCGTTGAATTCGTTCTTCCAGCAGATCTATTCCGGTGGGGACGAGGACCAGCGTAGAGCGATGATGAAGAGCTTCGTGGAGAGCAATGGGACGGCGTTGAGCACGAATTGGGACGAGGTGAAGAAGGGCAAAGTCGAGGTTGCCGGAGAGGATAATAAGAAGAAGGCGAAGAAGGCTGGAGCTGCTTGAGCTGCACGAGCTGTTGTTGGGCGTATGGGGTGCACGTAGTCTTGTTGTTGCCGTATTGGGCGTAATGGCCGTTTCAAAATTCATGCATATTTGTCTTGACATTCAGCGCACCCACCGCCAAGAACGTCGACCAGCGTTCGACCTTACCCACGAACGTACCTTGATCTTCATCGACGCTCTTCACTAGTCGAGGTCGTCAGCTTCTCTTCCACGGTGCCTCTCATCTTGGTTGGGCTTCTCCAGGAATTTCCATTTCACGTGATGTGCCTGGAAGTTGATTGAGCGGCGACCTTCCACCGGCGTCCAATTTGGCTCTTTGGTGGCGTTTTTTTGGGGGGCATTTCATTTTGTGACTGCGGGCTAAAAATACCAAGGCTTCCTTCATGTGCTTCGACAAAAGGAGCCAAGGGTCGACAAGAAAAATCTGTTGTCAACGAAAATCCTTTTGTGGCCAAGGTTTTGCGGTCTCGTCGTCTCAAAGCAATTCTGAGAAAGCGAGACTCCAGCTTGCCGAACACAGCGTAAGAATAGTTTGTAAAGATGCATGCCGCCGGACGCCGAAGATGCCGAGCTACTCCGCCGCAGCGTTGGGAGGGTACTTAGGTCTAGAGGTTGACGATCCTTGCGAGACTCCTTCACGTGATTGGACCCCTGGTTGCCTTTCTCCCTGACGACACCCTTGGGGCCTAGCACTTCTGCCGACACAGCCCAAAGCTTGGGGGGATTTCCTTTTTCCTCCTCCGGTAAAAACACCTCCGACCGACCTACACCCAAGAATGGGGGACCTTTGCTGCTCTTCACACTAAAGTTCTCGCGGCTCGTCAGCCCATTTCTTCTTCTCCTCCAACCAACTACTACTCTCTTCTCTCTCTCTCTCTCTCTCTCCATCTCCATCTCCTCTCACATTACTACTCACATTCACTTAAACACACCACACACTCTCTAAAACCACTCTCTAGAAACAAAAAAGCCCAGTTGCTTCTTCCGCTCTTAAACGAACCAAGAATGAAGCCTCAACAACTCGTCCCGCTCCTCGCTCTCCTCGCGTCTCCCGCTCTCGCTGCCGTTCGCTGGTACCAAGTGGACGAAACCTTCGTCGGAGATTCGTTCTTGGATGGATTCGAACACGAAGATTTCGAGGACCCAACGCACGGTCGCGTCAAGTAAGACTTTTCCGAAACCGCAGTAGTTGTTTTCGTTCGTTCTCTTACGTGAACCTTTTCCCCCCAGCTATGTTGACGAATGCACTGCTCTCGAGAAGAACTTGACATACGTCAACAAGGATACTTTGTACGTCGTTCCCGCTTTTTGCATACTTGCGCGAGTTGCGGCCCCTAATGGAGATATGGCGATCCTTTTTTTAGGATCATGCGTGCAGACTACACGACCGTGCTCGACCCCAACGGTCCCGGCCGAGACTCCATCCGCCTCTCTAGCAAGAAGCAATACGGATACAGCATCATGATCTTGGACGTTCGCCACATGCCCACTGGTTGCGGGTACGTCCTTCCTCCCCCTCCTGCTTCTCTCCAATGTCTCTCCCGTTACCTAACCCTTTGTCTCACATCTCCTTCCCAATCACAGCACCTGGCCAGCATTCTGGACCAACTCGAACAACAACACCTGGCCCACCGGCGGGGAGATCGACATCATCGAAGGCGTCAACGACCAAGGCCCCAACGCGTCCGTCTTACACACGTCCACCGACCACGCGTGCACGCAATCCGACTCTAGCATGGACGACCGCGGGCAGCTCGTTTCCGAAAAGTGCACGTCCTCCGTCGGGGACGGCGCCGGCTGCAGGGTCAACAGCGACTCCGCCAAATCGTACGGCCCGGAGCTCAACGCCGTCGGTGGAGGCTGGTACGCCATGGAACGCACCTCGCAGTTCGTCAACGTGTGGTTCTGGGCGAGGGACGATGATAGCGTTCCTGATGAGGTTAAGGATGCGTCGACGTTGAAGGATAGTCAGAAGGTCAACCCCGATGCGTGGGGCCAGCCCCAGGCTAACTTTGTCAGTGGGAATACGTGCGATTTGGACGCTGCGTTTAAGCCCCAGAACATCATCTTCAACTTGAGCCTTTGTGAGTTGCTTTGGTTGGTTCCTTTTTGGGGAAAGACCCTATGGCTGACTGTAATTCGTCTTAGGCGGAGACTGGGCTGGTCCAGCCTACCCAAGCACCTGCCCTTCCACTTGCGTCGGTAAGTAACACCTTCCTCCCTGCTTCCCAGCCCGCACCTCACTCACCCTGGTCGCCTTTGCTTTTAGACCACGTCAACAACGACCCCGCAGCATTCAAGGACGCCTACTGGGACGTCGCCAGCTTGACCATCCTCTCCCCCACTTCCTCCCCCTCTAAGCGCCACCACCACAGCCACAAACGCCACTACTTTTAAGCTCTCTTTTCATGCAGCAGTGACATGGATACGGGACGTCTTGATTGACAGCTCTCGTATAGCGTTCGAGGCGGTCACTGTTATTACGGTCATAGATTTTCTTTTTTAGAAATAGAGACTGTAAAGGGGGATTTGGAAGGTTCCCGTCAGGGTTATTTTATTCTTTGGCTTTTACTTGAGGACGTTCTTGGACATTGCATTTTAACTGGTCGCTTGTTATACCTGGAACGATGATACCACCCTTTTTTTTTCGTGCTTTTGTTCCTTCTCTTGTGGTCATACGTGCGTTGATCGTAATACAGATGGAGAGTAGGAAGATACTTTTTTCTTCGTTTTTCGTTGAAGGTGTTTTCGCGCGCGCTTTTTTCTCTTTGGGAGTGGGTGGTGGTTGGAGAGTGCGACGTGGAGTTGTCCCTGTCCGTGCGGGTCGACGAGCTTCTCGTTTGATAACGTTCTACGTCGTTCCGTCTTAAGCTCTAATCATTGGGAGGGAAGGTCTATCCCGTTCGGTTAACCGGGTCAAAGGAAAGCTTAAGTGTAAGGAGGGGAGATACATGATATTGGCATCGTGCAATGCAGTTCCAGATCGGTGACGCCACGCTTTAGGACAACCCAACGAAAAACTCCGGGATGGAACCAAGTAAGAGATTTCACGATATATAGTTTTGTTTATTTTGCTGAAAACACCGAAACAAAGAGTATTCGGGTTTTTTCCTTTTGACAACCGCGGACTGCAGAAAAATCCAAGGTGAACGGGTGAGGTTGGTCCTCCACATCACACGATCACTGGTTGCCCGCCGCCCCGCAAGCTGAGGTAGGATTGAACTGCAGATGGTTTCTAATGAGGGCGAGGGATATTCTTTAGGAAGCCGCCTAGCGAGAATGATGGAAGAAAAACGACTCACCAACGTCCGGATGTGAGCGAACACGTCCTTGTCGTGATAGCGGAGTCCGGTTAAAGGATCCGTATAAGGGGCCTTTGAAGAGAGGAAAAAACTGAGTCTCGTGCGCGATAGACTGTCCTATGGGATCAATCGCACCTCTAAGCCTGTGATGTCGCAATACCGTGTGGCGGGTATGAGCGAAGGGGGAGCTTCGATGGTCGAATCTGACCAGGGGTTACGAAAAGTGAAACCACCTTATTAACTAAAACTTCAAATCCCAGCAAAAGAGAATCTCACAGCAGATCAAAGCATCTTCCTCAACAGGCGGCTCTTCTTCTTCTTTCTTCGTCTCGCCTCCTTCCGGGCCGTCGACGTCCATCGCTCCCTCTCCTTCTTCCTCCTCTTTCCGCTTCTCCGCCAAGGCTTTCTCCCTCTGCTTTCGCATCTTCTTCACTTCCGCGAGCTCTCTGTCCCGTTCGGCTAGGAGCATGATCTTGACTGCTTTGGCTTTTCGGGGTCCCGTCGCTGCTTTGCTGGCGAGGTTTTTGAATGGACGGGGTGTTGTGGAGAAGGAGTGGACTTCTGCTTGGGACTAAATTATACGAGGAAGGAATTCGGTAATTAGGTAAGTTCGCTATTTCGATTCTTCCAAGGAGGAATACTTGCTGGAGGTGCTTCGGCCGGAGTCGCTTTGGGAGGTGGTGGGGCTTTTGCTTTATTCTTCTTTGGCGGCCTTTTGAGGAAGTCGAGTGGATAGGAAGAGTTTAGTTGAGCGCAGGATCTGAGGGAAAACGTTGCTGTTGTCGTTGACTTACATAGGATCAAGTTGCAACTGGTGGTTGAAGATGAACAGATTGTATATGCTTCCCACACCCAGCCCCTAGGCCGACAAGATCGTTGACAAACTTGGGTCGCTGACAATCCAATAATAGAGACCAATAACATTACATTACGCGATAATAATGAACTACAGTTACACCGGTGATCGTACCAAAAAAAAACCCCTACACTTCAGGACTTTCCTTTTTCACTTTCGTCTCCATCCCACGAGCCCTCTTCAGTCCTTTCTCCAAAGCCTTTCGCTTCCCGTGCTCCAAGACGTATTCTTCGCTGGGTTTGAAGTAGGTTGGATTCGCCAGTTCGAGCTGCGTAGATAGCTTCCGCTCGAGTTCTTTCTGCGTGCGGCGCTGCGTTTTCCGCAGTTCGGGATCCGGCGGTTCAGTGTCCCTGGGAGGGGGCACTGGGATGATGAGTTGGCGTAGAGGCTTGGACGAAAGTGGGGTGTTTTTCGAAGGCGGGTGGGTTCTGGAGATGGGCGATACAGGAGGGCGAGGTGTTGAGCCAGAGGCCCGGGTAGCAACTGGGGATCGGCGAGTTTGTGGAATCAGAACGTCCATGACTTTCCTCCTCTTCGCCTCGCGCTCTCCGTCATTTTTGGCCTCGTTACTACGAGGTGCTTTAGTTTCTCCCATGAGAACGACAGAACCAACCGTCGTGTTGGCCTCTGACGTGAAGGACACGTTGAATGAGACGGTCCGTTGGTGAGCACTGACCGCCGACGGCCCCGGATCAGCTGGACTTGGGTTCGGAGAGTCGTGAACACTTGAGCGTGCGATAAAGCGGGACTTTGAGGAGATTCGCACTTCTTTGCTGCTTTTTTGTGCTTTCACTGCTGTCGAGGTAGAGGCGGAACCCATTCTCGTGATCTTTCTGGACATGCCCAGACGAATAGCTGCTGACGAATGTGCGGGTTTACCACTGGTTCTCAGGGCACTTGGAGACACTGCCTGAGATTTTGAAGGAGATTGGGATGGTGTAACGCTGTCAGGATTTACCATGGTGAACATGAAGCTTGAATTCCGTGTCTTTGTCGCGTTACCGGGAACCGGATTCGGAGAGTCAGAACTGTCGGTAGTCGATTTCGGATGAAAGGACGACCCAGAGGGCAAGTTTGCACGCCACGCCATAACTGCTCCTACTGGACTTTGAGGTTCGGACGGTGGTGTGGGCAGACGGCCTGCCGAGCGGACGGGTGACGGCTCCCTACCCACTGGAACGGGGGCAACCTTGGTTGGTTGCCGCAGCTCGGCCGGGCTTCCCGATATCTCGCAATCATCTTCATCTTCATCTTCATCCGCACTTCGCAAACCCTTCTCATCGTCCGTGTCTTCCTCGTCATTTCCTGCTTGCTTCCGAACGGAATGTTGTAGATTCCCTCTCAGAAGATCGAGAACGCCTTGCGGAACGTTGGTTGCCTCCATCTCCACCAGCCTTTTGCCCCCGAATGTTTCATGCAGCAAGACGTGAACGTCGACGGAGCGAACGAGGTCCAGTCCTTCATCGAACTTGTGGTCGCCGATAATCTCCTCGACGATAGCTCGCAGAGCCTCGAGTTCTTCATAGTCAAGGAGCGTTCGAGGTTGTCCGCCGGGAGAGAGGTAATCGTCCTTGGACAGGTGCCTTCCAACTCCGTTCGCTCGCATTTCTTCCCATATCCGATCTCCAGCGCCGGGAGGAAGCTCGTCCCGAAAAAGGTACGGAATGTTTGCCCAGTCGGCTCCCCGCATGTTCGGGTATACGGTGTTGGGAACGATTCGGTTTGGCCTGAAGAGGCCTACGAGTGCTTTGAGCTCTGGCAAGCTAGAATGCCGACATAAACCGAATCGCTGCAGAGTCAGTCAGCTTTAGGATGCTTGGCCTGTGGCAACGAGGAAGGCTTACAAGAGCTGAGGGGAAGTTGCCGCAAGACATTTCTTCCAATACACGCTGTTGGTATGCATGCCATCCTGCCAGGCCCATGTCGTTTGGGTTCACATAGACGACGCATCCCGTGACGTTCTCTTCGACTTCAGAACAGCGGTCGAAGCGTGCGCAAGCGTGGAACCGCGTGGCAGTTGGGTCCATCGTTAGGATCTCCTTCCATATGGGTTCGGATAATGATGTGTATATGTCGTATTTGTAACGGTCGACGTGAATCTAAACATGGCAAAGGTAAAAAGAAGCTGGATTAGAGGATGAAGTTTGGGGCCGTACCTTGACGCCGAAGCAAGTAGCAATACCGATGAGAGCTTCTTCGTATCCCCAAGTCCACGAGTTGATAAAAAACTTATAATACGAGGGGTATCTGCTCATCAGCTTGACAAGGCCTTCAACTGCAGACTCCTATACGGAGGCTCATTAGCATCCTATGTTGGTTGTCGCGGACCTTCTTTTGGATCACCTTGGAGGGGAGCTCAGAGCGGAACATCATGCAAGCCGTATCGAGGTAGATTGCTTCGAGGCGCTTTGGAGGAGCCGCTTCTTGTGCCTTTTCTTTTCCCTTTCCACTCGGTGAAGTATTGCTGGGGAAGGTCAAATGGGTCGGAGGCGCAATGTATGGCCGAAGAAATGGATTTCGTTTGAGGGAGTCTATGAAAGCTGGTTCGCAGCGGACGTCCCCTGTGTGCAGTACGGCTCCATGTTGGCCTTCGATTAGATACCTGTGTAGCGATTGTCAGGCAGGGCAGCAAGAGCAAGAGTTCAGACGACCTTACATGACTCCGCCTGGGCAATGGTTAGCGTCGATTGCGGTAATACGAACCCTCTCATCGGTCAGTCCTATCTGAAGGACTGTTGGTTGGTTCATAGGAAGCACGTTCTACCGGGACGTTTGAACCGTTAGCGATGGCCATATAAGTGACAAGCAGGACGATCTCACGAGAAGCTTTCGCGTAAATCGCGCCTTGCCGTTTCCAGCCACGATGGTAGACTCCAAATGAGCATATAACCTGCTTCCATGCGTGCCAGGGTCGGGATACTTTCTACGTTCTTGCTCGGACTCGTGCCGTAGTAGCATCGCCTAGGGCATAACAGGTTAACTCGTCTGATGTTTTGAGGGACCTGCGCTTACCCTTGCATCGGCTGAGCAATAAAGAGGTAATCCGAAACTCTTGGAAGCCAGTCCGTGGACGTGGTCCGAATGGGTGTGGGTCAACAAGAGCAAGTCTGGAGACTTGTAGTTGACAGAGCCTGCATTTCTTGGGCTAGAGAACGCGTCGATTCTTATGTTATTATAAGGTGGGATATGGCCGTTGTAGGGCGTTCCGGTTGGCATCGGTGGTGGTTGATGGCAACGGAGTTTTCAACCGCTAAGTCCGTATGGGTCAACTGACGAAGTGATTTCATTCTCGACCACCACCGCACAAGACGAACCACCCGGTATCAGCGAGAAAACCCAATATGTCAGCTTCAGATACAACTATCGCGAACGGCCGCGACGACGACGACCGAAAATCGTGAGTCCCTGTAGTACTAACAAATTTTCTCGAATTATTGATGAGTTCGATTCATCACAGCGCCGCCGCGTCACAGAGCAGCAGACGACGATCTCGGAGCCGTGAAAGGCGTAAAGATAGATCGAGCTCTCCTCGTCATCGAAGCCACAAGGATCGTGTCGAGAAAGATCGGGATTATGAGAACGACCGCAGACGTAGCGATAGGGACGGCCATCGTCGACACCGTAGCCGAAGCCCCCGTCGAGATTACGAACGAGACTCCGACCGTCGTCGGGACCGAGACGAACGAGGTGACCGTGAGCGAGACAGGGATCACCGCCGTCGCAAGCGTGATGACTCTGCTGAAGGCGAACGCCAGCAGGAGAGCAAACGACGCAGGGATGACTCTGGAGAAAAGAAGGAGAAGATGGACATCGACAAAGATCCCGCAGTTGCCAATCAAAGCTCACCTATTTCGCCTGGCCCGTCCGAGCGTCAGGAACGTGAACGCCGCTCACCATCTCGTCGCTCGGGTAGAGAACGTGGTTCGGAATATCGCTCCCCTCGCCATGATGAACGTGACCGGTATAGGGATAGAGAGTATGACAGGGGGCCCCGTTCACGCGGCCCTCCAGATTATGACGACCGCAGACGCCCATACGATAGGGAGTTCCCTCCCAGGCGTGAGCCCCCCCGTCATAGGTACGTCTCGCTATCCTCGTGTTCCCAACGCGGACTGACAATTTTCTGTGACTTAGACGCCCATCACCCGGCTATGAATCTCATACAGGTGACCTTCCGCCTCAAGATGACGACTCTGAAGCTCGCTCTGTTTTCGTGTCCCAGCTTGCTGCCCGTTTGACCGCTAGGGATCTTGGCTACTTCTTCGAAGACAAGTTGGGCGAGGGAACTGTCCGAGACTCTCGCATTGTTACCGATAGGATATCCAGACGCTCAAAAGGGTATGCCTCATATCCATTCAGAGATCCTGGCTGTTACTGAAGACTTTCCGTTAGGATTGCCTACGTTGAACTTGCATCGATTGATCTTGTGCAGAAAGCGATCGCACTGACTGGTACCGTCGTGATGGGCCTGCCAATCATGGTCCAACTAACAGAGTCTGAAAGAAATAAGCAAGCTCCTGCAGGCGACTCGTATGTACTTTCATTCCTTTATCGCGGTATATCTGACAACCGCCTCTCGCAGATTGAACCTTCCACCTGGCGTCAACGCCCCTCCCGCAGGAATGCAGCTTTATGTCGGCTCTTTGCATTTCAACTTGACCGAGTCGGACATAAAGCAAGTGTTTGAACCGTTTGGAGAGCTCGACTTTGTTGATCTTCATAAGGATCCCCAAACGGGGCGGAGCAAAGGCTATGCTTTCGTCCAGTACGTACGCATTCATTGTCTGGGCTACACGTCCTAATTCTGCTCTTCCGTTGCAGGTACAAACGTGCCGAAGACGCTAAAATGGCTCTTGAACAGATGGACGGCTTTGAGTTGGCAGGTCGTCAGGTTTGTACTCTGTTGCTGTATGCTCTCGGCGACGGCTAACCACTTTGGGTTGCAGTTGCGAGTGAACACCGTTCACGATAAGGGTTCCACCAGAGGGATCGTCGGAGGCATCCAGCAGGACTCCTTGGATGAAGGTGGTGGTATGTTCCATATCCCTTCGTCGTTCACATTATGATCGCTTACGATTACGAATATCCTCTCAGGAACAAATCTGAACAATGTCTCCCGTCAAGCCCTGATGCAGAAACTGGCTCGAACCGAACCTGCATCTAGCCGACCCGCTCCGATGTTAGTAGGAATCTTTTCATCGCTCGACTGATACTAACTGTGTAATATTTAATTTAATTAGCATGAGGCCCACTAACATCCCAGCCACGATGAAATCTAGGTGTATCTTGTTAAAGAACATGTTCGATCCTGAAGAGTAAGTACTTTGAGCCATTGTGCTTTTTGTTCTCGACTTGTGCTAACCCGATCCGTGTTTAGGGAAACCGAGCCTGACTGGCATAGAGAACTTCAGGCCGACGTCAAAGAGGAATGTGAAGCCAAGTATGGAAAAGTCGACGCTATTAAACTCGAGGTCGAATCTCAGGTGAGAGTTATTTGATCCGCCAATATCCTAATGATGGTATAATTAACATTATTTTTTAATAGGGAGAGATATACCTCAGGTTCGCGACGGTCGAGGATGCCACGAAAGCCATCGAGGGTCTCAATGGCCGCTGGTTTGGCGGAAAACAAGTCTCCGCTGCGTACATTTCCGACGTGATTATGGATGCTCACTTGTAGGGTTGGACTTAGGGTGCCATTTCATGATTTCTTCGCACCGGGGTGAGACGTGGTTCGTGCACAGTGGTGTCGCTCCTCACTTTGCTGCGTCTTTTGGTGCCTCTTAAGACTTTCATTTTCTTCGTCTTGTTCTTTAGGTCCTACACAGGTCTTTTCTTCTAGATCCTTTTTGTGTATGCCTGATTTAGGTTCTACCTGCTCAAAATGATCCGCGATACGCATTCGAGACCTCGAGGCGGTCTTGGGATTGCACAGAGGCGTGTGAGCACATCCTATCGATTTCTGTGTCTGAGCGAAACGCCCGGGTTCGATTTATGAATATACCCTCCTAATCCCGGCAGGACGTATCTAGTGATGGCAGTCGGAGGCGAACAGTAAGATAGTGGGAATACGACTGGGCGTGCTGGCCTCCTTAGAACGCTAACCAGATCGTGTCGCTGCGGTATGTTACATCCTCGCAGCAGCCCTGCTCAAATGATCTCTACTTGGAACGTTAGGTTCGGGGCCTACTTCACCGAATCCCGCCCCAATCGGCACCGCGTCCCTTTCCAATCGCTAACCCTTCTAGGGATAGTTGGCAGATATCTCGGCAGCGTCCACCGACCAGTCTATTCCGAATGCCCTAGAGTAACTACAAAGTACATAGACACAGCAAATACGATAATTTAATTAAATCCAAGAATAAAACTGCGAGCAAAAAGTCGCAGATTGAGCAGAGAATCACAAAGAACGATCGAAAGTATTCTTTTACGAGGTTGGTTCGACAGTCCAGTCTACCTGTCCTGTCCATATGGGTGGGCAGCACTTGATGATGGAGATGACGATACGGAGAGCTGCGCTTCCCAGTTCCAAGTTGGAGGTAATGGGGACGCTGGTTCTGCATCCTCAAGCGCACGACGATCCGCAAGTTTTAATGGAACTGCCTGACTGTTGCTTGTAGAAGGACCTGAAAGAGAATCACGCCTCTTTTGATTATGGGTGAGATCCTGGAGCTCGATATCGCTCGAGTTCGAATGCAGTTGAACTGGTAAAAGTTGACGTCGTCTTTGCGTTGGCGAGACCGCGGTAAAGGTGAGTGGTGGAGGCGCCTGCGAAGCCCTTCGAACGACGTGATCATTCAGACTCGTCCATGGCCAGCTTTGCATTCGGGTCGGGTGTTGGTTGTTGGTTATTTGTCCATCATCGCTATCCACGGTCTGATCCTGGGCTGCCCCGCGGATGTCGTCCTTCCTCGAAGATGTCCCAAACAACCGGAATTGACCGATACTGGCTTCTGTTCCGAGTGTGCTGATGGCCGTAGCGCTGATGTCCCGTGGTTGTAGAGACTCGAAATATGCGGCTCGGAGGTTCAGAAGCATACGACACCCCCCGATAGTGGCTGAAGCATGAAGTGCACTGATTACGAAATCCTCATGTTAGAGCAGAGAGACTAATAAGAAACACGATTGAATGTGCTTACGGGATTCCAGTCACAGATAATCCGGGCTGCAGGGTGAATAGCACAAATGAATGACAGCGGAAAATCCTCGGTGGACATTACTCACTGGAGCGGCTGTCCAAGCCAGAGCGTTCCACAACAGACACAGAGCGAGGAGGATGAACCAAACAAGCGAGTCGCGAATCAGGATGTAAAGAATCCGTGATCCCGCTCCAAAGGCCCGAATATGGGAGATCGCGACTCGAATGACAAATAGGCTGAGGTAGGTCTCAAATGCTAGGCCTGAATTTTCAGTCCGATCGCACAGATCGGCAACTGATCAGAGCTCATGATTACAGAAAATTCGGCGGGAATCGGACTCACAAACCCACCACATCGCCTTTGAATATTTTACTGCACCAGATGTGGCGAAGCAACCAGATAATCCAGGTGGAGTTTGCATAGCTGGAAAGTCAAGCTCAATCAGTAAGAAACTAATCTTAGTTCTAAAAAAAGGAATCTTACGCTCGAAGTGGATCGTGTCGACAAGGAACATACATGTCATGCAAGCCATTTCAAGGACGAAGAAGATTCCGTTGATGATCAAAATCTTGAGCGAGGAATGGTACCTGGGAGACCGAGCTGTCAGTGACGACGGAATTTCACCGGAGACAATGCATGGTGGGGCCACAGGACGAACATGACGTAGATACGTAATTGAAGGGCACCTTCCACCGCGAATAGCAGTGCAAGCCCACAACCTCCTAGGATGAAAAAATATGCCTTGCAGAAGCCTGGAGACCAGCTGCCCAACATTACGACAAGATCGTACTATGGCAGACCTAAGTAAGCCAACGGAAAAGGCGTTCATATGCTACGAGATCCCAATATACATACAGTGAGCAAGGCCAGCCCATGATATCGCGTAAACGCGTACAGAACTTTTGACTTCCACGCTCCAGATTTTCTCTAATTGGGTTTATAAATGCAATAAGTCGTCGTGATTTGAGCTTTCTCGGTTTACAGAAGGGTTTACTAACCCACACGAGGTCAATCTGCACGAACGAGCCGTTAGTAGCCTGTAATAAACTCCGTTGTAAAGCTAAATTATCCTCACCTCTTGATCCAACGTTATGAACCAGTCGTATAACACCCAGACGTAGCCAGCCACTAAATTTTAGAGTACTCGCCAATGTCAGTCCCACATTAATATAACGGGCCGCGACGAATTTACGTACCCATGCAGTAACGAGTAACAGCTGATTGATATGCAATCAGTTGAAAGAACTCTAGAGTGTCCATTGTGTCCCCCGGGGGCGGAGGTGGTAGACCGTCGCAGGGAGGCGGTGATGGCGGCGGCGGAGGTAAAAAGGGAAAGACCATCAAGACCGTGCGGCCTCCTTTCCCTGCTCGCCTCTTTGTGCGTTGAGCTCCAGGCCGGTAGCTTTAGTATGGACCAGATGTTCGGTGAAGGGGGACCGGAGGTGGGATGAGGGGGAAAAAAGGCGGGCGGTGAAGTACCTGCGGTCCTGAACAGGAGTGCGCGAAAAGTGCACTTCCTCTAAGTCCGGAAGAATGGAAGTTCAGGGTCGAAAGATTGGTGGGGTCGATCCTCTGAACCGGTTCGCGGTGCTTGGAGGGGGATTTGCAGCTTGGAGAGCCCTCGTACGGGGAGGGGACGAGGAAATGGGGAGAGAGAAACCAGCGATAAGTTTGCCTCGAGGGCAGTGTGAGACTAAAGAAACAGAGTTGACAAGCTTGAGAAAAGGAGAAGCGCCCCGGGAGAAGAAGAAGCACCAAACCTCCAAAGGCTCCGGTTTCCCTGCACAGGGTTCTGTGTGCGAACTACCAGTAACGGCGTTTACCGTGCAGAATTTGTTCCTTCCGGTGCTTCCATAAAACTGCGATAAAGACTCTAACCACACGTAAACGATGTCAGCCCGAGCAGAAGTGAAGAAGGCGAGGGGACAGGGAGGTGGAAATGGTGACTCAAGTAGAGAGAGTTATGAGCCCTCAGGCCGAACACCGAGCCGCTTCTTGGGTTGTCGGTGGCAACCCAGCTTAATCGGAGCGACGGATAAGATAAAATGGATGGGTAATGGCATACTGGGGACTAAAAACTATCCAAGGCAACATCTCACAGCAACGGCGATAATGGCGCCTATGAATCGACCTGGCAGCGCCAGCAAGGGTCGCTGTCACCGTTGAAAGCTTACCGTAGCGAATTCACGAAGCGACTTGGTGCGCAGGTTCTGCGAGATTAAAATTATATCAGAAATTCATCTGCCTATCCTTCTCAAAAGTGACAGGTGCCCTTAACTGACTGCGGGACCCGGGAATGCTCACAGGAATACAGCGATGACGCTATCAAGTCAGGCGTTTTGCCGTGTTTCTCAGGCGTGATTAATTCAAAATACAAAGGAGGGACAAAAATAAACATTCAAATCAACAATATGTGGATAAATATACTATAAAGATTGACGTCAAAAGTTGAAAGACTTGGGTTTAGGACGGTGTCACGATATGTCAAAATCGGAGCCTTTGGGTTGTTGATCCCAAAGTCTCATTGAGGAGTGGGACCTCTGTGTCGACAAATCCGACGTCGAGAGTCCAAGTCCCTCATGGTGGCTCGGCTCGCGGAGTCCTGCGGAGCTCGAACCCTGTGCCGAGCACGCGCGTTGTCTCCTTCGGTTTGCCGAAGCCCGGATGATCGCGGACGGAGACGATGGCCGATCATCATCATGTGGGCAGGAGCTCTCATTCGCCCAAAGTCCCATCTCAATCGAGCCTTCATCACGATGTCTTTCTCCATCATCGCTTTCCGCCCTAATGTTGGACGCAAACGAGCGGAACATTCCGACGGTTCCTTCGGTTTGGGTGAAATCCGTGCCACGCGGGATCCTTCCCGAGGACGTGGACGTCGTGTTTCGGATAGACCCGAAATAAGCGGCTCGGAGGTTGAGGAGAAAACGAGAGCCTCCGATTGTCGCCGTGCATTGCATAGCTCTGAGTGGCGGCCGTTAGCTAGCGTATTGAGAGAGCGAACGATGAGGATCACTAACGGGGCTCCGATCAAAATGAGCATCAACTACAGAAAACAAAAACGGAGGGTTAGAGGTATGGTCTAACTCGCCTGCGGTTTGCAGGCTAAGCATCGTCACTAACCGTTCCCGTCATGAAGCCTAAAGCATTGAAAAACAAACAAACGCCCAAGCAGACATACCAAAGCAACGAGTCTCGTATCAGGACTCTTAGGACATTAGGGCTGCTTATTCCAGAGGCTTTCCGGTGGGAATATGCCGTCCACAGCGCGAGCCCGCACATGTAGGTTTCAAATATCAGACCTATCAAGTTATGAGAGGAGAGAGGTAAGCTTAGAGCTAAGGGTCGAAGAAAGGATTTCTTACAAATGAGCCAATAGGCCTTGGCGAGCGACGGGCGTTGGGTTAGAGCTTGACACCCACTGGCTGGCGAGGGTATCGGAAGGGCTGCCGACCGAACATACAAATCACGTCGAGTTACGCGATCGGGGTATTAGCGGTTAGATTGAGAGGGCGAAAAGTCCTGTACGGGGAATGAACGACTGCTCACGTATGAAATGCTCAACGTCCAGAAACCATAATATGACCATGGAAACAAGCTCAATTACAAAAAAGGTGATGCTGATGGCCATGACCGTGAACGAGCGATGATACCTGGTGCATACATACACTGCGTTAGCTTGGCCTAAGTATCAATGGGAAAGCTTGCCTCACATCACGAATAACCTCAATAAAAGAGCACCCTGCACTGCACACATCTGAGCAATACCAAACACACCCGTTAACTCAAAATACACGTGGCAGAATCCGGCGCTCCAGTTGGTACGGATGATTACTATGACATTGAACTGGATGTGTCGAGAAGAGGGCACAAAATATTCGGGGTTAAGACAATAGCCTGTCAGTGCCGGAAGCGTCAACGAAGTGAATGGGATGTACCGTGGCTAAAGCAAGTCCTTGATACCGGATAAAGGCGTAAAGAAACTTGGACTTCCACGCTCCGGATCGTTGTCGCTATTTGAAGGTAAACGAGGACGTTGATACCATCCAAAGCGCACATAAGCCAGATGGTGGGATAAAGTGTTGATCACGCATTATACCTCACCCATACGAGATCGATCTGGTGGAGTTTGCACCCCGTCATTCGATTAGTATGAACGCTGCTCAAAGGTCTATGCAGAAACTAACCTCTTGATCCAGAGTTATGAGCCAGTCATACAATATCCACGCGTATCCTGCCACTGTCAGGCACGTAGGGAGAAATTTTGATGTCAATACAGAGAAGGGAGCGAGCAACCAGGATCATTTTGATCTTACCCCATATATAACGACATGTTGCTGATGTCGCTATGAATGTTACCAAGGCATCTGAAGGATTGAACATTGCTGTCCCGGATTGAAACGGACGCTTGGATTCCAGTTACTTCCGTAGCTCGGCCGCTCGTGATGCATACGCAGAGTAATCCGGCCACCAGAACTCGGACCTCGGATCCAGTAAGGAGTGATGAAGTCCCAAGATGTCACGAGCAGTTAATCAGAGAAAGCCCAGCGAACGAGCAAGAAAGAGGAGAGTTTTTTTATTGGAGGAAGGGGGGGAGGGGGAGAATTGGCTGCCTCCTACCCCGGAGCTACGTTGGGGATATTGTATAATTTCGACCTTAGCGTCGTTCCTGTGGCGTTTCTGAAAATTTCCACGGACGTTCCTGAAGAATCCATGAGGAAAGTGGGCCAAATCCCGTGTCAGAAAAAATGGGGTGGGACACGGGACCGACTTTAAGGTCGAAATTATACAGTATCTCACTCCGTGGGACGTGGTGAACACTTGGACTCGGAGGTTGTGGTTATGTCCGCAGTGTCCGTTGGATGTTGATTGGTTGGTGGGAGGGCGCGTCAAATAGATGGGAAACCAATTTTCCCTGTTGTCTCACCGACCAATCACAACGCTCCACGGATCCGTATCCCCGTTTCTAATTGGTCCCACTTAGAGTCTGGGTACGAGGCAGGAGAATTGGTATTTTGTAACGTAAAGGCGAGCGCGTGGGCTTTTGCTAAAGAACGTGCATAATTTGCCTAGGTTTATCAAGCGACGGCTTTTCATTCCTCTATTCCCTAAAAGAAAGCGTGCCGACTGCCTTCAATTGATTCGAAGCTTACCGCGAGGGGTTTCGAGCAGTCAGGCCTCATTCGGACGCCTGGAAATGAAAGCTTACTTCCATGAGGAACAGTCGTTTGATTGGTCTGAGGTTGGGATCGCCGCTAACCCCGCGTGCACCTTCGGTGCATCGACCTTTTCCTTCGTGGGTCAGGGACATCGCAGTAGCGCCTCTGGGGGCGGGAAGCCATCCCCATTCGACATCATCCGCTCAGCCCGAAACCTGCTGTGTATCACGAAACGGAAGGGTTGGAAGTATAAAAGAGTAAAAGATACAGATGTAGAAAAAGGACGGGGTGATGGATTCCCGTCTTGAGACTCGAACCCGTCCCAAGATGAGTATGACGTATGTAGATGCTTTCAACGCAGAATCAAAGAATTACGATACTATGAAGGGTTAAGATGCCGAGAAAAAGAGGTTAACGGGCCGTGGGTCAGGGAAACGACTTAACCCATATCAAGGCCCCCTAATTCCACGCCTAGATATTCGGCTCGTTAAATGACAGCGCCTATCATCGTCATCGAAACCTGAAGCCTACGGTTCGGCTCGGAAGATACCGGTAGTGCACGTTTGCGGCTCTAAATCGTCCCCCTCCGGTCCCATCGATAATCTACCCCGACTCGAAGCCGTTTCAACTTCGTCCACTTCACCGCCATCAAGACTTCTTAAACACATGCGTTGACCCAGTGGGAGAAGCTGGGAGAAGTCTCAGCATGATGACCGGAGGATGGGGGGACGGCGGTCAATTCCGTTGAACGTCCAAACTCCCTTACTGATCGCAGCGGCGTAATCTCCGTCGTCATGATCGCCGTCGCCACCGATTCGCGAAGGCTAAAATAGCCCGAACGTCCCTTCCGTATCGAGGCAGTCCGAGGAGTTTCTGGGCAGCCCAGTCGCTGTGGAGTGAGGGTATCGGATGGACGAGAAGTGGACAGCGCGACGTTGCCGTCCCGAGTTTGATTCCTTGTCAGGCATTCATTTCAAGTATGTACTCCCATCCATCGAGACAGCGGCGTCTTGGCCTAACACGAAGAACATATGTACACCAAGATCAATACACTACATAAAATTGGAGAAAAGAAAGCAGGGTCGGTCTCCATAAGTCAACAGTCACTAATCTGATATAAACCGTGTTTTAAAAAAGATTAAACTCACCTCTTGATTTAAGGTTATCTGCCAGACCTGGCCAGCTCACGACAATACCGGCCGTGTATCAAACAGTGGTCGATTCAGCACAATCGCCACTTCGTTGCAGCTGCGTCTTCAGCCGGGGGGGGGGGGGGCGGAGGAAGTGACCAAATTAAATCGAAGCTAAAGAGTGAATAAATATAGGAGAAAGGGTGAAATCAAAAGTTGAAAACTAGGACTTCAACGGTATCAACGTACGTCCAGATCGGAGCTTTTGAGGTGTTGACCACAAAGTCTCGTAAAGGAGTGCGCTCGACGGGATAAATCAGCTGCCGAAACCCTTGGCTCCTCGGCGTCACCAGGTTCGCGGAGCCCTACGGAGCTTGGGCCCTGCGATGAGCAAGCTCTATTGCATCCTTTTGTTTGCGGGGACCGGCTGAAGCATGATCGCAGGCGGAGACGACCGACCATCATCATGCGCCCCCCAGCCCTCGTTCGCCCGAAGTCCCATTTCAATAGAGTCTCCGCAGTCCCTTTACCCCTCTCCGCCTTCGTTCGTCAAGCTGGGTACAAAAGGGCGGAAATTTCCAACAGTTCCTTCGGTTTGAATGAAATTAGTGCCGCGCGAGCGGTTGCTTGCAAGCGTGGTCGTGGACGCGAAATAGGCGGCTCGTAAGTTGAGAAGGAAACGAGAACTCCCGATTATCACCACGCTTTGCACAGTCCTAAGTGTTTGTTGTTAGATGGATATGGTTGACGCCCGGGGAGGGCAGAGAGAGAGGATTACGTACGGGTTTCCGACCAAGATAAGCTTTACCTGCAGAAAACAAAAGGGGGAGTCCAGAAGCTCCAGCTCGCCTGCTCTTCGTAGATCAAGAATCATCACTAACCGTTCCAATCGTAAACCCTAAAGCATTCAAAAACAAACCCACACTCAGGCAGACATACCAGACCAGAGAATCTCGTATCAAGATGGTCAGGAGATTAGGCCCTCTCGTCCCAGGGGCTTTTAGGTGGGAGGATGCCGACCACAACGCGAGCCCGCACATGTAGGTTTCAAAAAACAAACCTGGCAAGTCAGTCCCAGTGGATATGTAAGCTCATAGCAAAAGGTAGAGAAGGGGAGGAATGACAACTTACAAATGAACCAATAGACCTTCGTTAAAGCTGGGTGTTGACTCAAGGCCTGGCACCCAGTGGCCGGCGCGGGCGTAGGGATACCTACAACGTATAGCCACACCGTATCACGGACAAATGCGGTAGGAAGATTACGGATTAGAGCAAAGGGACTGAAAGTCCCGCTTATATAGTGAGCCCACTCACGAATGAAAGGCTGAATATCGTTGTAGTACAACGTGGTCATGGAAACGAGCTGAATTACGAATAAAGCGATGCTGGTCGCCATGACCGCGAATGAGCGTTCATACCTTATATACGCATAGTGCGCGTCGGGTTAGCTCGGCTCAGTCAACGAAAGAAAGGTCCATCTTACATCACGTATAGCCTCAAGAGAAGAGCGCCCTGCACGGCACACATCTTAACCATTTCAATCGCGCCCGTTAACAGAAAATATGCATGGCAGAACTCGTCGCTCCAGTTGCTGCGCGTGATTACTACAATATTGAACTGATATTCCAGGAAGATAGCAAACAACAACCGAGATTAGAACGGAAAATCTGGCATCGTTGGGAGTACTCGTGGGGGAGGGGGAGGACGCACCGTGATAATTGCAAGTCCCAAGTAACGGATCGAGGCGTAAAGCAACTTCGACTTCCACGCTCCGGATCGTTGTCGCTGTTTGAGGATAAGCGAACACGTTGATGTAAACAAGAAGTCACATTAGCCAGATGGTGACATTGGGTGCCGTATTCTGCCTTACCCATACGAGGTCGATCTGTCAGAGAAGATACTCAATTAGTTACAAGCTCTAGCACCTTTACAGAAACTGACCTCTTGATCCAGAGTTATGAGCCAATCGTATAATGCCCATGCGTATCCTGAAACTGTTAGAGTGTAGGAGAAATGCCGATGTCAACAGGGGCAAACTAAGATCATTTGGATCTCACCCCATAAATACCGATACGTTGCTGATGTCGCGATAAATATTGCCAAGGCATCTGGAGGGTTGGGCATTGGTGTTACGTAGGGTGGGGATGGGCTTGGACTCCAACTACCTTGCTCCGTCGAGGTCTCTCTCAGACGTAAACATGAGCGTGTGGTGCCGCGTGCCCACCGATCGCGAGCATTATTTGTGCAGTTTAATCAAGTGACGGCTTTGGATTCCCTCCTCGGGACTAGCTGCCCTTTGAGTTAAAGCCTAAAAGGTTTCAAGCACCTCAAAAGGAAGGTTATACGGAGTCGGGGGTCCTGGGACAGCTTCCTATTTGGCAGAAGGCTGGGATCGCCGGTAACGCTGCGTGCACCGCGAGTTTCTTCTGTAGGTTTCCCCGTAGTGTTGCCGCGGCGAAGCAATGGCGAGGTGACAACGTTTCGTCCCTTACTCACCTTGCGCGAAATTTTTCGAGGGGTGAGCATTGCGAGTGTGTCGGATAAAGGCGGAATCACGGCCGAGCCGATCAGAATGGTAAGATTTGCTGAGAGAAAATGTCCAAGCGACGATTCTCCTTTTAAAGAAACCCAACGGGGCCCTTCCGATCGGAAGGTGCGCTGACTAGTGACGCGTCGGAGGGGAGTTCGCCAAGGGCGTAAGGGTCCACACCCTTTCCGTCACGGGTACACAGCAATTGTATGTAGACAACTAGATCAGTACATAGAAACAGGTAACTTTTATGTCCATGTGTGTTTTAAGCGCCGATAGACAACGTGTGGAAGACGTCCGTACCGACGCGGACTGCTTCATACACGGCCGATCCAACAAATTTCGGCCTTTTCATTAAAACAAGCACGGAAACGATTACTGATGAATTCAACAAGAAGGTTTTATTATGTATTATTATATGACGGCTATGGCCATGGTTAATAACGACAGCCGACGCAGCAGTCGGGACTGCGACCACTCTGGTCCCTGGGACCGACGGCTCGTTCGCCGGTGTCTGAGGTGACGGGAAGGGTGGAGACCGTTATGTTCTTTGGCATGAAGAGTGTATGTAAACCGAGACTAATACGCCACATGAAATTGGAGGAAAGAAAGCAAGGTCGATCACTCTGCACCGTCGGAGGCAGCGGCCACTCATCTGAGATAAACCTTAAGCTGGTTGTTTAAAGAATTAAACTAACGTCACGATACAAGGCTATATGCCAGACCTCCATAGCTCACAACTGTACCATATGGTTATCAAAGAGTGGTCGATCCAGCACAAGAGCCTGAGATGCTTCATCATACGTGGTGCCGAGGCGAGGTTAAGCGAGGAACATGGAATTGAAACCTAAAGAGCGAATAACGTAGTAAAGATTGAAATAGAAGTCGAAAAATAGGACTTGAACGGTATCAACGGACGTCCATATCGGAGCTTGTGGGGTGTTGACTACAAAGTCTCGTAGAGGAGTGCGCCGGAAGGGATAAATCCGATGCCGGAACCCTTGGTTCCTCGCCGTCGCCCGGTTCGCGGAGCCCTACGAAGCTTGAGCCCTGCGTTGAGCAGGCTCGCTATATCCTTCGCTCTGCAGGGACCGGCTGAAACGTGATTGCAGGTGGAGACGACTGATCATCATGATGCGTCCCCCGACCCTCGTTCGTCCAGTCCCATCGAAATAGAGCCTCCGCAGTTCCTTCACCCCTCTTCGCCTTCGCCCGTCAGGTTTGGTACAAATGGGCGGAAATCTCCAACAGTTCCTTTGGTTTGGGTGAAATTAGTGCCGCGCGAGTGGCTGTTTGCAAGCGTGGTCGTGGACGCGAAATAGGCGGCTCGTAAGTTGAGAAGGAAACGAGAACCCCCGACTGTCGCCGCGCATTGCAGAGCCCTAAGTGTTTATTGTTAGGTGGATGTGGTTGACGCCCCGGGAGACCAAAGAGAAAGGATTACGTACAAGATTCCGACCAAGGTGAGCTCCACCTGCAGAAAACAAAAGGGGGAGTTAAGAAGCTCCAATTCGCCTGCTCGTCGTAGACAAGGGCAACCACTAACCATTCCAATCGTAAAGCCTAAAGCATTCAAAAACAAACACGCACTCAGGCAGACATACCAAATCAGAGAATCTCGCACCAAGATAGTTAGGAGATTAGGCCCTCTCGTCCCAGAGGCTTTCAGGTGGGAGTATGCCGACCACAACGCGAGCCCGCACATGTAGGTTTCAAAAAACAAACCTGGCAAGTTATTTCGGTGAAATTTATGTGGACATATAAGCTCGTAGCCAAAGGTAGGGGAGGGGAGGAATGACAGCTTACAAATGAACCAATAGACCTTCGCTAACGCTGGGTGTTGACTCAAAGCCTGACACCCAGTGGCCGACGCGGGCGCAGGGACACCTACGAGACAACGTAAAGCCACGCCGTATCACGGACAAATGCGGCAGGAGGATTGCAGATTAGATCAAGGAGGCCAAAGGTCCCGTGCATATTGTGAGCTCCACTCACGAATGAAAGGTTGAATATTGTTGTAGTACAACGCGGCCATGGAAACGACCTGAATTACAAATAGGGCGGTGCTGGTGGCCATGACCGCGAATGAGCGTTCATACCTTATACACGCATAGTGCGCGTCGGGTTAGCTCGGCTCAGTAAACGACAGAAAGGTCCACCTCACATCACGTATAGCCTCAACAGAAGAGCGCCCTGCACGGCACACATCTGAGCCAAATCAAGCACGCCCCTTAACAGAAGATATGCATGACAGAATTCGTCGCTCCAGCTGCTGCGCATGATTACTACAAAATCGAGCTGATATGCCAGGAGGATAGCAAACAACAGGCGAGGTTAGAATAGACAAATCTGGCATTGTTGGGACTACTTGTTGGGGGAGGACGTACCGTGATAAACGCAAGTCCAAAGTACCGAATCGAGACGTATAGCAACTTCGACTTCCACGCTCCGGATCGTTGTCGCTATTTAAGGATAGGCAAACACGTTGATGTCAACAAGAACTCACATTAACCAGATGGTTACATAGGGTGCCGTACTCCGCCTTACCCATACGAGGTCGATCTGGTAGAGAAGATATTCAATTAGTTACAAGCTCTAGCACCTAGACAGAAACTGACCTCTTGATCCAGGGTTATGAGCCAATCGTATAATGTCCATGCGTATCCTGCAACTATTAGAAGTGTAGGAGAATGCCGATGTCAACAGGGGCAAACCAAGATCATTTGGATCTCACCCCATATATACCGATACGTTGCTGATGTCGCTATGAATGTTGCCAAGGCATCTGGAGAGTTGGGCATTGGTATTACGTAGGGTGGGGATGGGGCTTGGACTCCAACTACCTTGCTCCGTCAAGGTCTCCCTCAGAGACATATTTATGTAAACATGAGGGTCTGGTGCCTCGTGCCCACCGATCGCGAGCATTATTTGTGCATTTTTATCACGCGACGGCCTTTCATTCTCTCCTCGGAAGAACCTATTGCCAGCTACCCTTTGAATTGAAGCCTGCGGGATTTCAAGCACCTCAAAATGAAGGTTATACATGGAGAGTCGGGGGTGCCGGGACAGCTTCCTATTTGGCTGAAGGTTGGGATCGCCGGTAACGCTGCGTGCACCGCGAGTTTCTTCTGTAGGTTTCCCCGTAGTGTTGCCGCGGCAAGGCGATGACAACATTTCGTCCCTTATTCACCTTGCGCGAAATTTCGAGGGGTGAGCATTGCGAGTGTGTCGGATAAAAGCGGAATCGCGGTCGAGCCAATCAGAACGCTAAGATGTGTTGAGAGGCAATGTCCAAGCGACGACTCTCCTTTGGAGAAACCTAGCGGACCACTTCCGATTGGAAGGTGTGCTGACTAGTGACGCGTCAAAGGGGATTCGCCAAGGGCGTAAGGGTCCACACCTTTCCGTCACGTGAACGAGTCGCGTCAGCTGTTGCTGGCTTTTTCATTAAAACAAGCACGGAATTGATTATGTACTTATGAATTCAACAAGAGCAGCTTATTACATACTCTTATGTGACGGTTGAGGCCATCGTTGACAGCGACAGCCGACGCGCAAGTCGGGACTGCGACCACTGTGGTGCCTGGGACCGACGGCTCGTTCACGGCGTCTGAGGTGACGGGAAGAGTGAGGACTCTTACACTCTTTGACACGAAGAGTGTATGTAAGCCGAGACTAAGACTCCACATGAAATCGGAGGAAAGAAAGCAAGGTCGGTCACTCTGCACGGTCGGAGCCAGCGGTCACTAATCTGAGATAAAGCTTAAGGTTGTTTTTCAAAGGATCAAACTGACGTCATAAATCCAAGGCTACCTGCAAGACCTCCATAGCTCGCAACAATACCGCCTAGCTATCAAAGAGTGGTCGATCCAGCACCAAAGATGCTTCATCATATATGGTGCCTGGGCGAGGTTACGCGAGGAACATCAAAACATGTAGCGAAATTGAATTGAAACCTAAAGAGTAAATAAATATAGTATAAAGAGTGAAACCAAAAGTAGAAAACTATGACTTGAACGGCATCAACGTACGTCCAGATCGGAGTTTATGGGGTGTGTCTCGTCGAGGAGTGCGCCGGATGGGATAAATCCGATGCCGGAACCCCTGGTTCATCGCCTTCACCCGGTTCGCGGGGCCATACATTCAGCAAGCTCGACGTATCATTTGGTTTCTGGGGACCGGCTGAAGCGTTGTCGCAGGCGAAGACGACCGACCATCATCATGCGCCACCCAGTCCTCGTTCTCCCAGAGTCCCATCTCAACAGAGCCTCTGCAGCCCCTTTCACCCTCTTCGCCTTCGTCCGTCGAGCTGGATACAAAGGGGCGGAAATTTCCAACAGTTCCTTCGGTTTGGGTGAAACTGCTTGCAAGCGTGGTCGTCATGTTTCCGGGGGACGCGAAATAGGCGGCTCGCAAGTTGAGAAGGAAACGAGAACCCCCGATTATTGCCGTGCATTGCAGAGCACTAAGTGTTTACTGTTAGATGGATGTATTTGAAGTACGGGGAGAGTAAAGAGAGAGGATTACGTACGGGATTCCGACCAAGTTGAGCTCCACCTACAGAAAACAATAAGGGAGTTAAGACACTCAACTCGCCTGCTCCCCGTAGACCAAGAAACATCACTAACCGCTCCAATCGTAAAGCTTAAAGCATTCAAAAACAGACACGCACTCATGCAGACATACCAAAGCAGAGAATCTTGTATCAAGATGGTGAGGAGATTAGGTCCTCTGGTCCCAGGGGCTTTCAGGTGGGAGTATGCCGACCACAACGCGAGCCCGCACATGTAGGTTTCAAAAGACAAACCTGGCAAGTTAGTCCCAGTGGATATGTAAGCTTGTAGGCAAAGGTAGGGGATGGAGAAATGGCAGCTTACAAATGAACCAATAGACCTTCGTTAAATCTGGGTGTTGACTCAAAGCCTGGCAGCCAGAGGCCGGCGCGGGCGAAGGGACACCTACCAGACAACGTAAAGCCGTGCCGGATCACGGGAAAAGGCGGCAGGAGGATTGCGGATTAGATCGGGGAGGCCAAAAGTCCCGTGCATATAGTGAGCCCCACTCACGAATGAAAGGCTGAATATCGCTGTAGTACAACATGGTCATGGAAACGAGCTGAATTACAAATAAGGCGATGCTGGTCGCCATGACCACGAATGACCGTTCATACCTTATACACGCAAAGCGCACATCGGGTTAGCTTGGCTCAGTAAACGAAAGAAAGGTCCACCTCACATCACGTATAGCCTCAAGAGAAGAGCGCCCTGCATGGCACATATCTGAACCCAGTCAAGCACGCCCGTTAACAGAAAATATGCATGGCAGAATTCGTCGCTCCAGTTGCTGCGCGTGATTACGACAACATGGAGCTGATATGCCACGAGGTTAGAACAGAAAAATCTGGCATTTTGGGGAGTACTGGTGGGGGAAGGAGGACGTACCGTGATAAATGCAAGTCCAAAGTAACGGATCGAGACGTATAGCAACTTCGACTTCCACGCTCCGGATCGCTGTCGCTATTTCAGGATAGATGAGAAGTTGATGTAAACCAGAACTCAAATCAGCCAGATGGTGACATAGGGAGCCGTATTCCGCCTTACCCATACGAGGTCGATCTGGTAGAGAAGATATACCCCGTATTCAATTAGTTACGAGCTCTAGCGTCTATACGGAAACTAACCTCTTCGCCAAGGGTTATGAGCCAGTCATATAGTACGCACGAGTATCCTGCAACTGTTAGAAGTGTAAGAGAAATGCCGATGTCGACAGGGGCGAACAAAAATCATTTGGATCTCACCCCATATATACCGACACGTTGATGATGTCGCTATAAATGATGCCAACGGATCTGGAGGGTGGGGATGGGCGCTTGAACTCCCATTACTTCTAAAGCCCAGAATTTTGCCGCGCATACGGAGCCGTATGCAGGTAGTGACAGCACTCGGATCCCCAGGGAGACGTGATAAAGTACCTAAATGTCACGGGCAGTAGCTGGAGTGAAGCTGAAGCAAGACCGAAAGCTTTAAGAGTAGAGGGGAGCTACAGAAAGGAGAGAAAATGGGGGGCAGATGAGGATGGTTGTTAAATATGTGGAGCGCGACACGTGTGTGCAACTGCCACCCATCGCGAGCTTGTCCAACTTTATCCCTCCTCGGAAGAAAGCACTTTGAATTGAAGCGGTTTCAAGCACCTCAACATGAAACTTAGTCGGGGGCCCCGGGGCAGCTTCCTATTGATAGAGGCCATGGTCAATTGATCAACCGGCACGCGCGTCGAACCCCCGACAGGGGACCCTGGAAGTGCCCTTGCTACCCCGAGAGCATGTTACCTTTGAGAGCAGGACGTATCGTAGAAGATAATTGATATTGCCACTGCCGCCAACGCTTACTGTGTGGACTTCGTCGATTGCTCCCTTCAAGATCCGCAACCCCAAAAAACACTCGACGAGGAGGACCACTAACAAAGATTGAACTTGAAATGGGAGGGAAGGGTCGAGCGTTAGCAGTATGAAATACATGACATGGAGAGTCAGGGCGGGACAGCTTCCTATTGGGTTGAAGGCTGGGATCGCCGCTAACGCACCGTCAAGTTTCTTCATTAGGTTTCCCCGGAGTGTTGCCGCGTCGATCTGACGATCGCCAGATGTCGGAGAACAGCGGAATTACGGGTGAGCCAATCAGAATGCCAGATTTGTTGAGAGACATCCGATTGGAAGGTGCTGACTAGTGGCGCTTCGTTTACCAAAAGGGAGTAGGGGTCCTCACCCTTCCCGTCACCCCAGACCATGCGAACGAGCCGTTAGTCCCCAAGACCAGGTCCCGACTCGCACATCGGCTGCCATGACCGTGACGCTATAGATGCTTCATCAACGTGGTGCCACGACGTGGTTAAGCGAGGAAATATGGAACAAAATTGAATTGAAGCCTAAAAGAGTGGATAAGTATAAAATAAAGATTGAAATCCAAAGTTGAAAACTCGACCTTGAACGGTATCAAGTAACGTACAAACAGAGATTTCGTGTTGCTGACCACAAAGTCTCGTAGAGGAGTGCACAGGATGGGACAAATCTGACGACGAGAATCCTGGTCCCTCGTCATCGCCCGGTTCGCGGAGCCTTGCAGAGCCCGAACCTTGTGTCGAAGAAGCATGTTGTCTCCTTCCGTTTGCGGAAGCTGGCTAAAGCATCATCGCAGGCGGAGACGACGGCCGATCATCGTCGTGCGTCCCCGGGCCGTCGTTCTCGCCCAAAGTCCCATCCCTGTAGAGCCTCCACAGTCCCTTTCCCCCTCTTCGCCTTCCTCCTTCGAGTCAGACGGAAACAATCAAAACACTCCGACGGTCCTTCGGTTTAGGTGAAATCCGTCCCGTGCGGGAGCCTGCCCGAAGACGTGCACGTTGTGTTTCGAGAATAAGCTGCTCGGAGGTTGAGGAGGAAACGAGAGCCTCCGACCGTCGCTGTGCTTTGCATAGCCCTGAGTGATTGTTGTAATAGGGGTGTAGCTAGCGTATTGAGAGAGCGAACGGCGAGGATTACTTACGGTATTCCGATCAACGTGAGCACATCAATTGCAGAGAACAAAAAGGGGTGGGCGGGGTTTAAAGACATGCTCTAACTCGCCTGTGCTTTGCAGGCCAAAAATCAGCACTAACCGTTCCGGCCATACTGCCTAAAACATCTAAAAATAAACACACGCTCATGCAAACGTACCAAGCGGCGAGTCTCGTATCAAGACTATTAGGAGATTAGGGCCTCTCGTCCCAGAGTCCTTCAGGTATGAGTATGCCGACCACAGTGCGAGCCCACATGTGTAGGTTTCAAATATCAAACCTGGTCAGTTATTCAAGTCGAGATATCGGCTCAGAGGTGTGAGAAAAACGAAGAGAGAAGAAAGACTGCTTATAAACGAGCCAAGAAGCCTTCGTGAATGCTGGGTGTTGACTGAGAGCTTGGCAACTAGTGGCTGGCGCGGGTATCGGGAGAGCTAGGCGACGACACACAGCAATCGTATGTATACAGCTAAATCAGTACATAGGAACAGTTAATCTTTATGTCCGTGTGTACTTTGAGCGCCGACAAGCAACGCGTAGAAGACGTCCGTAGTGACGTTGACTGCTTCATACACGGCCGATCCAACAAATTTCGGCCTTTTCATTAAAACAAGCACGGAATCGATTACTGATGAATTCAAGAAGAAGGGTTTATCTGAGATTATTATTTAACGGTTGTGGCCATCAAGGACAGCGACAGCCGATACGGTAGTCGGGACGGCGACCACTCTTGTCCCTGGGACCGACGGCTCGTTCGCAGCGTTTGAGGTGACGGGAAGGGTGGGGACCCTTACACTCTTTGACATGGAGAGTGTATATAAGCCGAGACTAATACGCTACATGAAATTGGAAGAAAGAAAGACTCTACACGATCGCGCGTGGTGCCGCGGCGAGGTTACGCGAGGAACATGTAACGGAATCGAATTGAAACCTTAAGAGTGAATAAAGATAGTATAACGAGTGAAATCAAAAGTAGAGAGCTAGGACTTGAACGGCATCAACGCACGTCCAGATCGGAGCTTTCGGGGTGTTGGCCACAAAGTCTCGGAGAGGAGTGCACCGGATGGGATGAATCCGGTGCTGGAACCCATGGTTCCTCGCCGTCACCCGGTTCGCGGGGCCATTTGTTCAGCAAGCTCCCCGTATCCTTTGGTTTTCGGGGACCGGCTGAAGCATGGTCGCAGGCGGAGACGACCGACCATCATCATGCGTTCCCCGGCCCTCGTTCGCCCAAAGTCCCATCTCCATAGAGCCTTCGCAGTCTCTTTCCACCTCTTCGCTTTCTTCCGTCAAGTTTGATACAAACGGGCGGAAATTTCCAACAGTTCCTTCGGTTTGGGTGAACTTAGTGCCGCGGTTTGACATGTTTCCGGTGGACGCGAAATAGGCGGCTCGTATGTTGAGAAGGAAACGAGAACCCCCGATTATTGTCGTGCTTTGCAGAGCCCTAAGTGTTTATTGTTAGATGAATATATTTGACGCCCGGGGAGAGCAAAGAGAGAGGATTACGTACGGGATTCCGACCGAGGTGAGCTCCACCTGCAGAAAACAGAAAAAGGGAGTTCAGAAGCTCAACTCCGTAGACCTAGAATCATCACTAACCGCTCCAATCGTAAAGCTTACAGCATTCAAAAACAAACACGCACTCATGCAGACATACCAAATCAAAGAATCTCGTATCAAGATCGTTAGGAGATTAGGCCCTCTCTTCTCAGGGGCCCGGGCTTGCAGGTGGGAGTATGCCGACCACAACGCGAGCCCGCACATATAGGTTTCAAAAAACACACCTGGCAAGTTGGATATTTAAGCTCGTAGCCAATGGTAGGGGAGAGGAGGAATGACAGCTTACAAATGAACCAATAGGCCGTCGTTAAAGCTGGGTGTTGACTCAAAGCCTGGCACCCAGTGGCCGGCGTGGGCGTAGGGACACCTACAAGACAACGTCCAGCCACGCCGTATTACGGACAAATGCGCAGGAGGATTGCGGATTAGATCAAGGAGGCCCAAAGTCCCGTGCATATAGTAATCCCCACTCACGAATGAAAGGGTGAATATCGTAGTAGTACAACACGGTCATGGAAACGAGCTGAATCACAAATAGGGCGGTGCTGGTGGCCATGACCGCGAATGAGCGTTCATACCTTATACACGCATAGTGCGCGTCGGGTTAGCTCGGCTCAGTAAACGACAGAAAGGTTC
>WSUB01000070.1:0-85468 GCA_019633425.1 Tulasnella sp. 424 | reverse complement strand
GACCGCGAATGAGCGTTCATACCTTATACACGCATAGTGCGCGTCGGGTTAGCTCGGCTCAGTAAACGACAGAAAGGTTCAGCTCACAGCACGTATAGCCTCAAGAGAAGAGCCCCCTGCAAGGCACATATCTGAATCTAGTCAAGCATGCCCGCTAACAGAAAATATGCATGGCAGAATTCGTCGCTCCAGTTGCTCCGCGTAATTACTACAACATGGAGCTGATATGCCAGGAGGATAGCAAACAACAACAGAGGTTAGAACAGAAAATCTGGCATTGTTGGGAGTCCTAGTGGGGGGAGGACGTACTGTCATAAATTCAAATCCAAAGTAACGGATTGAGGCGTATAGCAGCTTTGACTTCCACGCTCCGGGTCGTCGCTATTGGAGGATAGGCGAACACGTCGATGTAAACAAGAATTCACATCAGCCAGATGGTGGCCGCCTTACCCATACGAGGTCGATCTGGTAGAGAAGATATACCCCATATTCAATTAGCTACAAGCTCTAGCCCCTATACAGAAACTGACCTTTTCACCAAGAGTTATGAGCCAGTCGTATAATGCCCACGAGTATCCTGCAACTATCAAAAGTGTAGGAGAAATGCCGATGTCAACAGGAGCAAACCAAGATCATTTGGATCTTACCCCATATATACCGATGCGTTGTTGATGTCGCTATAAATGAGGCCAAGGTATCTGGAGGGTTGAGCATTGGTATTACTTCCGGGGCCCCAGGTTGCGCATACGGAGCCGTACGCAGGTCGTGACAGCACTCGGACCCCCAAGAAGACGTGATAAGGTTCCTAAATACCACAGGCAGTGACTAGAGGGAAGCTGAAGCGAGGACGGCAGCTTCAAGAGTAGAGGGGAGTCACGGAAGAGAAAATGCGGGGAGCCTAGTTGTTGAAATACGCGGCGAGAGCGCGACACAGGTGTGCAACTGCCACCGATTGCAAGTTTCATCAAGGGACGGGCATTCATTCCCCCCTCGGAAGAAAGTATTGCCAGCTTCCCTTTGAATTGAAGCCTGACGGGTTTCAAGGACCTCAACATGAACCCGGGACAGCTTCCTATTGATGGAGTCCATGGTCAATTGATCAACCGACACGCGCGGCGAGGGACTTTGAACCCCCGACAGGGGACCCCAGAAGTACCCTTGCTACGGCGGTGGTCGCCGAAGAACCTTTAAGACGTATCGCAGAAGATAACGGAGATTGCCACCACCGTCGTCATCGTCATTGTCGCCGCTGCCGCCAACGGAGAGCGACGTTTGCTGCCCGAAGTTCTCGTCAATTGCATCGGCAACCCGAAAAACACTCGACGAGGAGGGCCACTAATACCGCACAAGCTGAGGCCTTCCCGCGTCCTTGAGGATGCGACTGCCGCGTTCGTCAGCTTGGCAGAGTGTAAAAATATATTGAACTTGAAACTGGAGGGAAAAAAGGGTTCACCTCACCCTTGGGTCGGATCTGCGTCCTCGAGTTACCCCCAGCATCGGATTTGCACAAACTGTCGATAGCCAACCACACAGTCGAATCCTCTAATACAGCATGGAATAAAATAGCTTTAAGGCCAGAGGGCTCGGTAAGACTGCTGCGGTTATAATCCAAGGTGGAGAGGAAAGGGAAGAGCCAGCGCATGGGGAACAGGTGCAGAGCTCGATTGAGCGCTTGAGTGCCGCTATTCTCTCCATCCCTAAGGGGTTTCGAGCGTCTCAGAACGAAGCTTATACACGGGGAGTCGGGAATGGGACAGATCGCCGCTAACGCTGCGTGTTTCTTCCTTAGGTTTCCCCGTAAGTGTTGGCGCGGCGAGGTGATCTCCATCCCTAACTGACCTCGTGTTCGAGGGGTGCGGTGGCGATGCACTGCTAGGTGTCCGAAAAAAGCGGAGTCACGGCCGAGTCAATCAGAGCGCTAGATTTGTTGAGACATAAATGTCCCAGGCCTAGGACTATCCTTCGGAGAACCCAAGCGGCGACCCCTTCTGATTGGAAGGTATGCTGACTAGTGACAGGACCCCTGTCATTCCCGGAACCCGGTATGGGTCTGGTCAGCGGGGACCACTTTTGCATTTAGGCGCCCATGGCCTCCGCACGATCCGACTTTGTCATCTTTATTACGTTTTGACTACGTTACCGTTCTGCACTAGCGAGTTCTGGGATCCCCACGCGAAGTGCCGTACCCATACGAGGTTAAACAAGGTACGGAATTCTTTTTAGACCCAAATTGGAGTAGGTATTTATTGGGTTTCAGACTAATGCAGAACCATGGTGGACTAGCCTACCTTACGAGGGGCTTGGTATTGTTCCATGTTACCGACGGAGGTGCGAAGCATTGTGGGCGTTGCTTGTATTGTTCCTAACGTCGCCCCGTATTGTTCGGTGCTGGCGACTAAGGTCTGAAAATCTTGAGTGCCCCCATGCCAGCGACCAGCCCTGCTTGGGTGGAAGGCCCTCGGGTATTGTTCTATGCTACCGACTAAGGAGCAAGATTCAGTGCTCCGATAAAGACTACCCGTATCGTCTCGCAGATTAACCCTCGCCGACTCCGCTTAGGTAGCGGACTAGGCTTGGCCGAATTTCGTTGTGTTATATCGCTCTGACCTGCTGCAGAGCCGAGGGCGGCCGTTGTCTCAAGGATTTTCAATCTGCCTAACCATATTATGAGTGACAAAGGTCATCTCGTGACGCGTGGTTCGTCAAGGGAGTAACGGTCCTCATGACCCTCGCAGCCAGTGTCACCTCAGACGACGCGAACGAGCGACGGCGGCCGTGACGGTAGCGAAGGCACACAGCGATCGTATGTAGACAGCTGGACCAGTATATAGAAACACTTAATCGCTATGTTCATTCTGAACGCCGACAAACAACGCGTAGAAGACGTCCGTAGCGACGCGGACTGCTTTATACACGACCGATCCAATCTTTTTCATTAAAACAAGCACGGAATTGATCATGTACTTATAAATTAAACAAGAGGATTTTATTATATATTATTATATGAGGGTTGTGTGCCGTCGCCGTGGTTGTGGCCATCGTCGACAGCGACAGCCGACGCGCCAGTCGGGACTGCGACCTCTCTGGTCCCTGGAACCGACGGCTCGTTCACGTCGTTGGAATAACGGGAAGAGTGAAGACCCTTACACTTTTGTAATGAAGAGTATAGGTATTCTGAGACTAATACGCTATATGAAATTGGAGGAAAGAAAGCACGGTCAGAGCCGGCGGTCACTAATCTGAGATAAGCCTCAAGCTTGTTGTTCAAAGCACCAAACCGAGGTCACGATCCAAGGCTATTTGCCAGACCTCCATAGCTCACGACAATATCGCCTCGTTGTCAAAGAGGGGTCAACCCAGCCCCATCGGCTATTCGTCGTACGTGTGGCCGCGGCGGGCTTCAGTGGAGAAACAGTGATTAAAGTGAATTGAAACACAAAGAGTAGGTAGATATAGTATAAAGGGTGAAATTAAAAGATGAAAACTAAGACTCGAACGGTATCAGGGTACATCCAAATCGGTGCCTTGGGAATGTTGACCACAAAGTCTTGTCGAGGAGTGCGCCGGATGAGACAAATCCGACGCCGATACTCCTGGTCCCTCGCCATCACCCGGTTCGCGGAACCTTGCAGAGCTTGAGCCCTGTGTCGAGCGTGCTCGCTGTATTCTTCGGTTTGCGGGACCGGCTGAAGCATGATCACAGGCGGAGACGACGGCCGATCATCATCATGCGTCCCCTATATAGGCCTAGTCCCCGTTCGCCCAAAGTCCCATCTCAATAGAGTCTCCGCAGTTCCTTTCCCGCTCTTCGCCTTCGTCCGTCAGGTTGGGTGCAAACTTGCGGAAATTTCCAACAGTTCCTTCAGTTTGGGTGAAATTAGTGCAGCGCGAGCGGTTGTTTGAAAGCGTGGTCGTCATGTTTCCGGTGGACCCGAAATAAGCGGCTCGTAAGTTGAGAAGGAAACGAGAACCCCCGATTGTCGCCGTGCATAGTACAGCCCTAAGTGTTTATTGTTAGATGATGTGGTTGACGCCCAGTGAGAGCAAGGAGAAAGGGTTATTTACGGGATTCCGACCAAGGTGAGCTTCACCTGCGGAAAACAAAAGTGAGTTTTAACAAGCTCCAATTCGCCTGCTCTTCGTAGACCAAGAATCAACACTAACCATTCCCGTCGTAAAGCCTAAAACATTCAAACACAAACACGCACTCAGGCAGACATACCAAACCAGAGAATCTCGTATCAAGATGGTTAGGAGATTAGGCCCTCTCGTCCCAGGGTCTTTCAGGTGGGAGTATGCCGACCACAACACGAGCCCGCATATGTAGGTCTCAAAAAACAAACCTGGCAAGTTAGTCCGGTAAAATCCAAGCGGATGTGTAAGCCCATGACCAAAGGAAGGGAAGAGGAAGAATGACAGCTTACACATGGACCAATAGACCTTCGGTAACTCTGGATGTTGACTCAACGCCCGGCACCCAGTGGCCGGCGCAGGCGTAGGGACGGCTACAAGACAAACATACAGCCACGCCGAATATTCGAATGCGGCAGAACGATTGCGGATTAGATCAAGGAGGCTGAAAGTCTGGTGCATGTAGTGAGCCCCACTCACGAATGAAATACTGAACGTTTTTATAGTACACCGTCGTCATGGAAACGAGCTCAATCACAAATAAGGCGATGCTGGTGGCCATGACTGCGAATGAGCGCTCATATCTTATGCACGCATACAGGACGTCGGGTTAGCTCGGCTGAGTAAACGACAGAAAGGTCCATCTCACATCACGTATAGCCTCAAGAGAAGAGCCCCCTGCGCTGCACACATCTGAGCCGAGCCAAGCATGCCCTTTAACAGATAATGGACATGGCAGAATTCGTCACTCCAGTTACTCCGCGTAATTACTACAACATTGAACTGATATTTCAGGAAGATAAAAAATAACACCCGAGGTTAGAACAGAAAGATCTGAGGGTAGGGAGGAGGGCGTACCGTGAGAACTGCCAGTCCAAAGTAACGGATAAAGGCGTAAAGCAACTTTGACTTCCAGGCTCCAGATCGTTGTCGCTATTTGAAGACATGCGAACACGTTGATGTAAAAAGCAGAGCTCACATCAGCCAGATGCTGACATAGTTTGCTGTAGTCCGCCTTACCCATACGAGGTCGATCTGGTAGAAAGGATATACCCCGTATTCAATTAGTTACAAGCTCCACCGCCTACACAGAAACTGACCTCTTGACCCAGGGTTATGAGCCAGTCGTATAATGCCCACGAGTATCCTGCAACTGTTACGAGTGTAGGATAAATGCCGATGTCAACCAAGATCACTTGAATCTCACCCCATATATACTGATACATTGCTGATGTCGCTATCGCTGCTACCAAGTCATCTGAAGGGTTGGGCATTGCTATTATGGATTAGAATGGGTGCGTGGACTCCAGTTACTCCTGGAGCTTAGAATTTGTTGCGCATACGCAGTCGTAAGGAGGTCGTGACCGGACTCGGACCCCAGGAAGACGTGATAAAGGCCTAGATGCCGCGGGCGGTAAATAAGGGGGATCTGAAGCGAGGACGGCAGCTTCAAGAGTAGAGGGGAGCCACAGAAAATGGGGGAAGGACGCGCGAGAAACCTTTTGCCGCAACTGCCACCGATCGCGAGGGATAATTCTATCCAGCAACCCCCCCTTCGCCAGCAACCCACAGCAGCCCCCTCGGAAATGAAAAAAAATTAGACACCCGTGACGGACATTCACAAATGAGTGTATGTATTACAATGCGGTGTATCTACTTGAGTTAAAAGTTCGTCTTGCACCCTCACCGCTGCCGTTGACGACGACGACGCCGCGGCGTCGGTCCAGTACCATATAAGGTCCCTGATGGCGACGACGGCGATCACGTCGCGTGAGGTGACAATCCCAGAGGTGAGGACCCTGATACCCTTGGGGGTTGTTCGGAAGTTGCTGTGGGTTGCTGGCGAAGGGGGGGGTTGCTGGATAGAATTATCCGATCGCGAGCGCTTCGAGTTAGCATAATTTGTCCAGTTTGATCAAGCCACGGCTTCTCATTACCTCGAGCTCTCCCCGGAAGAAAGCATTGCCGGCTGCCCTTTGAATTGAAACTTGGGGGGTTTCAAGCATTAACAGCTCGATAGAACGTTTCAAAATGCAGCTTATAAAAGGGGAGTCGGGGACAGCCTCGTATACACTTGGTTGAAGGCTGGGATCGCCGCTAACGCCGCGTGCACCGTCAGGTGCATCGAGATTTTGCTTCGTAGGTTAGGGACCTCTGGGAAATGAAAACCATCCCAATTTGGCACCATCCGCTTCCCCCCACACCAAAAAAAGGGGACGCGGAGCATCAAAGATGCACATTGGAACGTTTAAATTTCTAGAGGGAACAGTGGGACGCGGAGCATTAAAAATCCTCATTGAAATCTTTCCAGAGGCAACGGAGTGAATACAGGGTACAATACTGTACTGTACGAAAGAAATTCAAAATATACCAATGTGAAGCGACCGTGAATGCAACGAAACGCCGTGGGCCGTGGGTCCGGTCAACTATCCCATATCCAGGCTTCCTAATTCCACGTCTGGATCTTCTTTTCGTTGAATGTCAGCGCCTATCATCGAACTCGAAGTCTGCGGTTCAGTCAGGCGCGACACCGAGACTACACTACTTCGCGCCTCGTCATCGTCCCCCTCAGTTCCCATCGATAACCCGGAACTCGAAACCGTTCCTCCCTCTTCCCCAGTAAGAGCGTCGGAGAGGGATGACGCAGTAAACATCCCCGACCTTGAGGGAGAGGTTGTAACATGATGACCAGAGGATCCCGAGTCGGCGGTCGGTTCAGTTGAACGTCTTCGTTGGACCGAACCCCCATGCTAATCGAACCGGGGCAATCTCCGTCGTCATCGTCATCACCGCTTTTGCCGTCCAATTTCTGAAGTCCAGAATCGCCCGACCGTCCCTTCAGCCTCAAGCCACTCAGAGTTTCCTCCGTGTTCAGCGGCTGTGGAGTATGCGAGGAACATGCGACGAAACTGAATTGAAACCTTAAAGGGTGAATAAATATAGTATAAAGAGTGAAATCAAAAGTTGGAAACTCGGTCTTTAACGGTATCAAGGAACGTCCAAATCAAAGACTTCATGCTGTTGACCACAAAGTCTCGTAGGAGAGTGCACAGGATATGATAAATCCAACGCCGAGGCTCCTGGTCCGTCGCCGTCGCCCGGTTCGCGGAGCTTTGAGGAGCTTGAGCCTTGTGTCGAGCATACAAGCTGCCTCCTTCTGTTTGCGGGGACCGGCTGAAGCATGATCGCAGGCGGGGACAACGACCGATCATCGTGATGCGGCTCGTTCCCCCAAAGTCCCATCTCAGTAGAGCCTCCACAGTCCCTTCCCACCTCTTCGCCTTCGTCCTTCAAGATGGATGCGAACGAGCGGAAGTGTCCGACACTTCCTTCGGTTTGCGTGAAATTCGCACCACCCGAGCGGCTACCCTGAAGTGAGGACGTCATGTTTCGAGTGGACGCGAAATAAGCGGCTCGTAAGTTGAGGAGGAAACGAGAACCCCCGATTGTCGATGTGCATTGCATAGCCCTGAGGGATTAAGTATTGTTAGATGAGTGTGGTTAATGCCGTGGGACAGCAAGGATTCAGGGGTACTTACGGGATTCCGACAATGATGAGCTTCGCCTAAAGAAAACAAAACGGAGCGTTAGAAGCTCTAACTCGTCCGGCCTTTGTAGGCTGAAAATCGTCACTGACTGTTCCCGTCATAGAGCCCAGAGCATTCAAAAGCAAACACGCACTCAAGCAGACATACCAAATGAGCGAGTCCCGCATTGAGATGGTAAGGATATTAGAGCTCCTCATGCCAGATGCTTTCCGGTGGGAATACGCTGACCACAACGCGAGCACGCACAGATAGGTTTCAAAAGATAGAGCTGACAAGTTATTCCAGTGAAATTCAAGTGGATAGGTTAGCTCATAATTTAAGTTCCGGGAGGGGATGATTTCTTACCAATGAACCAATAAATCTTCGCGAATGCTGGGTGTTGGCTAACATTCACGCACCCGGTGGCCGGCGCAGGAATAGACAAGACTACGATTGAACGTACAATCATGTCGTATTACCGAGAAAAATACGACAGGAGAATTGCGGATTGATCGGTAAGGCGGAAAGTCCCGTGCATGGCGTGAGCCGCACTCACCAACGAAATGCCGACCGTCTACATAGTATAACGTGGTCATGGAAACAAACTCAATTACAAATAAGATGGTGCTGGTGGCCATGACCGCCAGTGAGCGCTCATACCTATGAGTGCATACAGGACGTCCGGTTAGCTCCGCTCAGCAAACGACAGAAAGGTCCACCTCACATCACGTATAGCCTCAAGAGAAGAGCACCCTGCACTGCAAAGGTCTGAGCTGTACCAAGCACGCCCATTAACTGAAAATACACATGGCAGAATTCTTCGCTCCAGTTGCTGCGCGTCATTACTATGACATTGAACTGACATGCCAGGGGGATAGAAAACGGCAAGCGAAGTTTAAAGAATCTGGCATTGCTGGGGGTCCTAGTAGGAGGGGTTGGACGCACCGTCATAAACCAAAGTCCATAGTAGCGGATAAAGGCATATAGCATCTTGGACTTCCACACTCCGGGTCGTTTTCGCTATTTAGACATTGATGTAAATCAGAGCTCACACCAGCCAGATGGTGACGTATTCCATCTTACCCACACGAGGTCGATCTGGTAGAGTCGTACCCCGCATTCAATTAGTTAGAAGGCCTGCCCCGGCGAACGCCTGTATATTAACCAACCTCCTGACCCAGGGTTATCAGCCAGTCGTATAATACCCATGTGTATCCTGCAACTGTGAGGAATGTAGGAGATATGGCGATGTCAATCCTGGACAACAAAGATTGTTCTGGATCTCACCATAAATATAACTATACGTTACTGATATCGCTATTGATGTTACCAAGACATCTGGAGGATTGGACATTTGCTGTACAGATTAGAATAGGTGCTTATATCCCAGTTACTTCCGGAGCCCAGGTTTTCGTTGTGTGTACACAGAGTGAGCAGGTCGCGACGGCACGACGCTAGAACCCGGATCTCCGGAAAAGTGTGATAAGGTTTCTGGTAGCTTCCACAGTAAAAGGGAGCCGCAAAATGGGCGAGAAAGGAGGGAAAAGAGTGAAAGGAGTGGGGAGGATGGTTGTTGGGATGTTCGTTGGGTTTGGTAGCGCGCCAGAAGCTTTTTCCAACGGGGATCCGGACCGCGGGATCATGATTTATCCGCGAAGGCTGTTCATTCCCTCCTCTCCCGGGGAAACAACATTGCCGGGTAGTCTTTGAATTGAAGCTCGAGGGTTCTCAAACCTCGTTCGAACGGCGTTTCAGATTGGAGTTTACTGTGAGATGGAGAGTCTGCCGCCTACGGCAGGTTGACGTCCGAGGTCGCCGCTAACGCCGCGTGCATGGAAACCATCTCCATGCAGCATCACCCGCTCAACCGGGTACCGGAATAAAAAAGGTCGGGACGGGGAGCTTAAAAATACGGATTGAAAGGACTCCCGAAGAGACGGATGAGTTGGAATACTGTACACAGTAGAACGAAAATATAACAATCCGATGCGAGTGTGCGTGGAATTGACGACGCCTGTGGGTCCAGTCGACTAACTCTTATCGAGGCCTCCTACTTTCACATCTGGATCTTCGGTTCGTTGAATGCCAGGGCCTAGCTTCGAGCTCGAGGTCTGCGGTTCAGTCTTCGGTCGAGTGCGACACCGAGACTACAATACTTCGCGCCTCGTCATCGCCCCCTCAGGCCCCATCGACAACCCAGAACTTGAACCCGCTCCTTCTTCTTCCACAGTAGGGCCAGAGAGCGTCGGAGAGGGAGGAGGCCGTAAACATCTTCGACCTGGACGGATAGGCTGTAGCATGATGACCGGAGGATCCCGGGGCGGTGGAACTGAATAGATTCAGTTGGACGTCTTCGTTGGACCAAACTCCCATGCTAATCAAACGGCGCAATGTCCGCCGTCATCCGGATGCCCCCGAAATCGAAGCTCGAGCGTTTCCTGGCACCAAAGCCTCATTTGAACAGCCTCAGATGAAAACTCTCGCTTTGATTAGGACCCGGCGTGCACCGAAGGTGCATCGATGTCTTTCTTTGCCTTATAAGCTTACTGGGTCAGGGACATCGAGTAGCGCCTCTAGGGAGGTGGAAGCCAGCCTCATTCGACATCATCTGCTCGGCCCAGAGGGGAAAAAAGAACCTTTGGGATCCCGAAACGCTGAGGATGGAAGCATAAAAAGCAAATTATACGGAATGTACAAAAAGGACGGGGTGATTGATTCCCATCTCGAGGCTGAAACCCATTCCAAGAGGTACCGTACGTTCGCTGCAGAACGAGAATAACGATACTCTGAAGGATGCAAAAGGTAAGGATAGGAAGTCTAATGGCCGATGGATCGGACGACTTAGCCCTTATCACGGCCCCCTGATTCCACATCTGGGTCTTTGGTTCGTTCAATGCCAGCCCTATTATTGGCAAACTCACCTGTGGTTTAGGCAAGGAAGACACCGATACTGCACTTCCTCTTTGCAGCTCGTCATCCGTAGGTCCCACCGATAATCCACCCTCATTCGAAGCCGCTCCTGCTCCCGCTTCACCGCCACCGAGACGTCTTAAACACCTCCTTCGATCCGGTTGGACAGGTCTCAGCATGATGACCGGAGGATGGGGGGCGGTCGATTCCGTTGCACGTCTTCGTTGGACCAAACTCCGGAGTTTGGTCCAACGAAGACGTCATGCTAATCGAACAGCGCAATCATGATATCATCTCCGTCGTTGTCGTCATCGCCATCGCCACCCCATTCGCCGCCGCCTCCGATTCCTGAAGGCCAGAATCGCCCGACCGTCCCTTCCGTATTGAGGCAGTTCGAGTAGTTTCTGGGCAGCCCAGTAGCTGTGGAGCGGGGTTTGGACCAGAAGAGGCGGCGCGGACGTTGCCGTTCAGAGTTTACTTCCTTGTCAGTCATTCATTTCAAGTATGTACTCCCATCTGTCAAGACAGCAGCGCCTTGTTTTAACATGAAGAGTACATGTACACCGAGATCAATACCCTACATGAAATTGGAGGAAAGAAAGCAGGGTCGGTTTGCACGAGTTAACGAGTACTAATCTAAGATAAACCGTGTTGTAACAAAGATTAAACTCACCTCTTGCTTCAGGGTTATGCCGGACTTCGCCAGCTCACAACAGTACTGCCTTATTATCAAAGAGTGGTCAAGCCAACACCGTCCGCACGCCGTCATAGGTGTTGCCGTGGCGTGGTTAAGCGGGGAAACAGTGACGAAATTGATTTGAAACATAAAAGAGTGGATAAATATAGTATGAATAGTGAAATCAAAAAGGTTGAACTAGGGCTCGGACGGTGTCAATTGGGTACGTCCAAATTGGAGCTTTTGGGGTCTTGCCCACAACGTCTTGTCGAGGAGTGCGCCGGATGGGACACATCCGGTGCCGAGACTGTTGGTCTCTCGTTATCGCCCGGCTCGCGGAACCCTACGGAGCTTGAGCGTTGTGTCGAGCATGCACGCTGTCTCCTTCGGTTTGGGGGAACTGGCTGAAGCATGATTACAGGCGGAGACGGCGGCCGATCATCACTACGTATCCCCGGAACGTCGTTCGCCCAAAGTCCCATCTCAATAGAGCCTTCACGATCCCTTCCCCCCTCTTCGCCAGCGTCATTCAAGTTGGATACGAATGGGCGGAAATTTCCGACAGTTCCTTCAGTTTCGGTGAAATTCGTGCCACGCGAGCGGCCGCCTGGAAGTGTGGACGTCATGTTTCGAGTGGACGCGAAATAAGCGGCTCGTAAGTTGAGGAGGAAACGAGAACCCCCGATTGTTGATGTGCATTGCATAGCCCTGCGTGTTTAGTTATTAGATGAATGTGGTTAATGCCGTGGGAGAGCAAGCATCGAGGATCCCTTACGGTATCCCAACCAAGACAAGCATAAACTAAAGGAAACAAAATGGGCTGTTAGAAGCTCTAACTCACCCGCCCTTCGCAGGCTGAGAATCATCACTAACCGCTCCCGTCATAAGGCCCAGAACATTCAAAAACAAACACGCACTCAAGCAGACATACCAAAGCAGAGAGTCCCGTATTAAGATGGTTAGGATATTAGAGTTCCTCGTGCCAGACGCTTTCCGGTGGGAATATGCCGACCACAACGCGAGCACGCACATGTAGGTTTCAAAAAATAGAGCTAGCAAGTTATTGAAATTCAAGTGGATGGGTTAGCTCATAGCTAAGGCGGAGGGAGGAGGGAATGATCGCTAACCAACCAACCAATAACCCTTCGCTAACGTCGGGCGTTGCCTCGAACCTTGACATCCGGTGGCCGGCGCGGGAATAAAGAGGACTACGATTAAACGCGCACCCACGACGTATCACAGACGAAATACCACAAGAGAGTTGCGGATTAGATCAAGGAGGCGGAAAATCCTGTGTATGGAGTGAGCCACACTCACGGGTCAAATCCTGAGCGTCTTTGTAGTATATCGTTGTCATAAAAAGAAGCTCAATTACAAATAAGATGATGCTGGTGGCCATGACCGCGAATGAGCGCTCGTACCTTATGCACGGATACAGGACGTCGGATTAGCTCAGCTCGGTCAACGACGGAAAGGTCCACCTCACATCACGTATAGCCTCAAGAGAAGAGCACCCTGCACCACGCAGACCTGAACCACACTAAGCACACCCGTTAACTGAAAATAAACATAGCAGAATTCGTCGCTCCAGTTGCTGCCCGTCATTACTATGACGTTGAGCTGATATGCCAACCGGATAGAAAGTTAAAATAATAATAATCTGGCATTGTTGGGGGTACTAGTGGGAGGCGGACGCACCGTGATAAATCCAAGTCCATAGTAACGGATAAAGGCGTAGAGCAACTTTGACTTCCACATTCCAGGTCGTTGTCGCTATTTGAAGGCAGGCAAAGACGTCGATGTAAACGGAACTTCCATCAGCCAGATGGTGACATAGGGCGCCGTATTCCGTCTTACCCATACGAGGTCGATCTGGTAGAGTCGGACCCCGTATTCAATTAGTTAGAAGGTCTGCCCACCTGAACGCCTGTACGGAAACTAACCTCTTGACCCAGGCTTATGAGCCAGTCATATAGTGCCCACGTGTACCCTGCGACTTTCAGGGGTGTCGCAGAAATGCCGATGTCAATCCGGAAGGAGCAACCAAAATCATTTCGAGCTCACCCCATATATACTGAGACGTTGTTGATGTCGCTATTAATGTTTCCAAGGCATCTCGAGGATTTGCCATTGCTATTACGTGCTTGAATGGGTGCTTGGACTGCAGTTACCTCTGGAGCCCAGAGCATATACCGAAGGAACGGGTCGTGACTGCACTCCGCCGAAGCTTGGATCTCCAGGAAGCTAAGTACCGCGGGCAGTGAACGGAATCAAGCTCAAGCGAGAACGACAACGTCAATAGTAGAGGAGATCTACCAAACGAGCCAGAAAGGAGAGAAAATGAGGGAGGGAGAGGGGAGGATCGATGGTCGTTGAAGCGTCTGAGCGAGAGCGCGTGACGCTTCCGATCATGTCCAAGTTTACCAAGCGACGGCTTTTCATTCCCTCCTCTTCCTTGGAAAATCATCTCCGGTTTGCCTTCGAATTGAAGTTTGTATTGAGGGGTTTCAAGCACTAAAGGCTGGTTCAGAACGCTTCAAATGAAGCTTGCTTTTTGCGTGTACACGGGGAGTCCCCCGATTGGTCCAAGGTTAGGGTCGCCGCTAACGCCGTGTGCACAGTCAGGTGCATCGAACCAGTTTGCTTCGTAGGCCCGTTAGGGACATCGCAATAGCCCCTCTGGCCATGGGGAAGTGGATCCAGTCCGCATTCGACATCATCCGCTCACCACCCCCTAGAAAAAGAGTCGGGACGGAGCATAAGACATACGCATTGAAACGTCTCCAGACGAAACGGGATGAATAGGGGAGTACTGTACACAATAGAAGGAGAATATAACAATATGAAGCACGCCTGAACGTAACAGAACACGGAGGGCCGTGGGTCCGGTCGACTAACCCTTATCGAGGCCCCCTAATTCCGCTCCCGGATCCTTAGTTCGTTGAAGTCCGGCGCCTAGGATTGAAAATCATCGGACCCGAAGCCTGCGCTACGCCACCGAGACTGCACTTCCTCTTTTGGGCACGTCATCGTCCCCATCAGGTGCCATTGATGATCCGGAACTCGAAGCCGTCGTTCCTCCTGCTTCACCAGTAAGGCCAGAGACAGTCGGAGAGGAAGGGCCGTAAGATCTTCTCCGACCCGGAGGGACAGGTTGTAGCATATTGAGTGGACCCAAAATACTGTAAGCTGCTCGGAGGTTGAGGAGGACACGAGAGCCTCCGACCGTCCCTGTGCACTGCACAGCTCTGAGTGGCCGTTGTGATAGGAGTGTAATTTAGCGTATTGAGAGAGTGAACGATGAGGATCACATACGGTACTCGGATCAACGTGAGGCTCCGGCACTGCAGAGAGCAAAAAGAAAAGGGGTGGGAATAACGATCTTTCGAAGGATGCAAATGAAGTTTAATGATCGGTGGATCACGGAGACGATTTAACCCTTATCAAGGCCGCCTAATTCTACGACTGGATCTTTGGTTCGTTGAATTCTAGCCCCGATCATCGTCGAACTGGAAGCCTGGGGCTCAGGGAAGGAAGACACCGACACCGCACTTTCTCTTAGCGGTTCGTCATCGTCCACTCCCGGTCCCATCGATAATTCACCATCGCTCGAAGCTGTTCCTCCTTCCGCTTCACCAGCACCAAGACGCCTTAACCACCTCCGTCGACCTGGTGGGACAGGTTGTAGCATGATGACCGGAGGATCGGGGGACGGTGTTCGATTCCGTTAGACGCCTTCGTTGGACCGAACACCCATGCTAATCGAAGCGGCGCACTCTCCGTCGTCGTCGTCATCACCGCTTTAGCCGCACGATTTCCGACGCCCAGAATCGCCCAACCGTCACCTCGGTATCAAGCCAGTCCGAGTTTCCGCAATGCACAGCGGTGATCCAAGACTATCTGCCAGAACCCCATAGCTCATAACAGTACCACCTGGTTATCAAAGAGTCGTCGATCCAGCACCAGAGATGCATCATCATACCCGGTGCCGCGGGATGGTTAAGCGAGGGACATGTGGTGAAATAGAATGGAAACCTAAAAGGGTGAATAAATATAGTCGAAAGAGTGAAATCAAAAGTTAGAGACTATGTCTTGAACGATATCAAGGAACGCCCAAATCGGGGCCTTCATGTTGTGAACCACAAAGTCTCGTAGGGGATTGAACAGGATGTGACAAATCCAACGCCGAGACTCCTGGTCCATCGCCATTGCCCGGGTCGCGGAGCCTTGCAGAGCTTGAGCCTTGTGTCGAGCATACACGCTGCCCCCTTCGGTTTGCGGGGACCGGCTGAAGCATGATCACAGGTGGAGACGGCGGTCGATCTTCATCGTGCGTCCCCGGGCCGTCGTTCGCCCAAAGTCCCATTTCCGTTGAGCCTTCACATTCCCTTTCCTCCTCTTCACCTTCGTCCTTCAAGTCTGACGCAAAAGAGCGGAACACTCCAACAGTTCCTTCGGTTTGGGTGAAATCCGTACCGCACGGGAGCCTGCCCGAAGAAGTGGATGTCGTGTTTCGAGTGGACCCGAAATAAGCTGCTCGGAGGTTGAGGAGGAAACGAGAGCCTCCGACCGTCGCTGTGCATTGCATAGCTCTGAGTGGTTGTTGTAATAGGAGTGTAGTTAGTGTATTGAGAGAGCGAACGGTGAGGATCACTTACGGTATTCCGATCAAGGTGAGGATCAACTGCAGAGAATAGAAAAAAAGGCGGGGTTAGAGACATGGTCTAACTCCCCGCCTGTGGTTCGTAGACAAAAAATCATCACTAACCGTTCCGGTCAAACTGCCTAAAGCATTCAAAAATAAACACACACTCAGACAAACGTATCCAAGCAGCGAGTCTCGTATCAAGACTGTTAGGAGATTTGGGGTTCTCGTCCCAGAGGCTTTCAGGTATGAGTATGCCGACCACAGCGCTAGCCCGCACGCGTAGGTTTCAAATATTAGACCTGATAAGTTACTCAAGGAGAGAGATCAGCTCGGAGCTGGGGGGGGGGGGAAGAGGAGAAAAGGAGGATTGCTTACAAATGAGCCAAGATGCCTTCGTGAATGCTGGGTGTTGACTTAGAGCTTGGCAACCGGTAGCTGGCGCGGGTACTGAGAGGGCTACCGACCAAACGTACAAGCCACGTCGTATTACGCAACAGGAGAATTTCCAGTTAGATTAAGAGCACGAAGAGTCCCGTGCGTGGAGTGTGCGACTACTCACGTATGGAATGCTCGACGTCCAGAAGCCATAACGTAGCCACGGAAACAAACTCAATTACAAAAAGGATAATGCTGATAGCCACGAGCGTGAACGAGCGATGATACCTGGCGTGCATACGTCGCGTTAGCTTGGCCCGAGAAAGCGCGATGGAAAGGTTCTCCTCACAGCACGTATACCCTCAAAAGAAGAGCGCCCTGCCCTACGCACATCTGAGCAATACCAAGTGCAGCCGTTATATGAAGATATACACGGCAGAATGTGGCGCTCCAGTTGGTGCGCATGATTACTATGCCATTGAACTGGATGTGCCGAGGGAGAAAGCAAGCAATATCGAGGTAACATTAATAATTTGTCAGTCTTGTGAGTATCAGTGAAGAAAACGGGACGTACCGTGACGAGGGCAAGTCCTGGATATCGGGTAACGGCATATAGAAATTTGGACTGCCACGCTTTGGATCGTTGTCGCTATTTGAAGACACAGACGAAGACGTTGATGATATCCAAGACCTACGTCAGCCAGAAGGTGAAATCACGTCACGCATTATGCCTCACCCATACGAGGTCGATCTATTAGAGTTTGCACCCCGTCATCAATTAGTTAGAACGTCGGCCCCAAGGAAAGTCTGTAGAGAAGCTAACCTCTTGACCCAGGGTTATAAGCCAGTCATATAGTACCCACGCGCATCCTGCCACTGTCAGTCACGTCGGAGACATGTCGTCATCAATTTCGGGGAAGGGGGCCAACAAACATCATTTTGATCTCACCCACTATATAACGATATGTTACTGATGTCGCTATGACGGATTCTAAGGCATCTGGAGGATTGGACATTGTTGTTACGGATTGTAGTGGGTGCATGAACGCCAGTTACTTCAGTGGCTCTGGCGGTTGTTGTGCATACGCAGAATAATCCGGTCGCCGGAACTCGACAACGGATCCAGCAACGAATGATAAAGACCTTAAATACCGAGGCAGTGAATCGGAGAACTATTGAGCGAGAGAGAGAGCTTCAAGAGCGGAGAGAAACCACCAAATGAGCGAAAAGGGGGAGAGGATGAGGTAAAGCTTAGGCGAGCGCGCATAATCGTCCGAAACGGCTTCAAGTTTTCATCCCTCCATTCTCTCAAAGAAGCATACCAGGTGGCCCCGGAATCGAAGCTCAAAGCCTCATTCAAACAGCCCCAAAATGAAAACTCATGCGGAGACATTCCTATTGGTTCTGGACTGACGGATCTCCGCTTTAATTATGACCCGGCGTGCACCGAACGTGCACCGATTTTCCCCCTTTGCGTTAGTGGGTGAGGGACATCGAGTAGCGCCTCTAGGGAGGTGGAAGCCATCCTCATTCGACATCGTCTGCGGCAAGAAAGATACCGACCCCGCTCTTCCTCTTTGCAGCTCGTCATCGTGCTCTTCTCTTCGGGTCCTATGGATAATCCACCATCACTCCAGGCCGTTCCTACTTCCACTTCATCAGCACCAAGGCGCTTTAACACCTCCGTCAACCCGAAGGGACAGGTTGTAGCATGATGACCGGAGGATCCGAGGACGGTGGTACTAGGTAGATTCAGTTGGACGTCTTCGTTGGACCAAACTCCTATGCTAATCAAACGGCGCAATGTCCGCCGTCATCGTCATCACTGCCTTTGCCGCCGATTTCCGAAGTCCAGAATCGCCCGACCGTCCCTTCGGTATCAAGCCAGTCAGGGTTTCCTCAGCGCCCAGCGGCTGGGGAGTAAGTGAAGGACATGTGGCAAAATGAAATTGAAACCTAAAAGGGTGAATAAATATAGTATAAAGAGTGAAATCAAAAGTTGGAAACTCGGTTTCGAACGGTATCAAGGAACGTCCAAATCGGAGACTTCATGTTTACCACAAAGTCTCGTAGAGGAGTGCACAGGATGTGACAAATCCAACGCCGAGACTCCTGGTCCGTCGCCGTCGCCGTCGCCCGGTTCGCGGAGCCTCGAGGAGCTCGAGCCTTGTGTCGAGCATACGCGCTGCCTCCTTCGGTCTGCGGGGACCGGCTGAAGCATGATCACAAGCGTCCCGGGGCCGTCGTTCGCCCAAAGTCCCATTTCCGTAGAGCCTTCACAGTCCCTTTCCTCCCCTTCGGCCCCCTCCTCCAAGTCGGACGCAAAAGAGCGGAACACTCCAACGGTTCCTTCGGTTTGGGTGATATCCGTACCGCGCGGGAGCCTGCTCAAAGTCGTGTTTTGAGTGGGCCCGAAATAAGCTGCTCGGAGGTTGAGGAGGAAACGAGAGCCTCCGACCGTCCCTGTGCACTGTACAGCTCTAAGTGGTCGTTGTGATAGGGGTGTAGTCAGCGTACTGAGAGTGTAAACAGCGAGCATCACTTACGGTACTCCAATCAACGTGAGCTCCCACTGCAGAGAACAAGGAAAAAAAAAAGGGGGGGGGGGGGTTAGAGACGTGGTCTAATTGGCCTACGGTTCGTAGGCTGAACTCATCACTAACCGTTCCGGTCGTACTACCTAAAGCATTCAAAAGTAAAAATACACCCAAGCAGACATACCAAACCAGCGAGTCTCGTATCAAGACTGTAAGAATATTAGGGCGGCTCATCCCCGAGACTTTCCGGTGGGAATATGACGACCACAGGACGAGCCCGCACGTGAAGGTTTCATAAAGTAGAGCTGTTAAGTTAGCGGAGTGAAATCCAAGTGGATGGATTAGCTCATAGCCTAAGTTACGAGAGGGACGATTGCTTACCGATGAACCAATAAACCTTCGGTAATGCTTGGTGTTGACCAAGAACTTGGCACCCAGTGGCCGGCGCGGGCATCGGGAGGGCTGCTGAGCAAACGCATAAACCACATCGTATTGCGCGGCAGAGTTAGGTCAAAAACACAAAGAGCCCCCTACAGGGAGTGAGCGACTACTTACGTACGACATGCTCGACGTCCAAAAACCAGAGCGTGACCATGGAAACAACCTGAACTACAAAGAAGGTGATGCTTATCGCCATGACCGTGAACGAACGATTATACCTAGTGTACAAGTACGTCTCGTTAGCTTGGCTTGAGAATGTGACGGAAGGTTCACCTCACATAACGTATAACTTCAACAGAAGTGCACCCTGCGCTGCACCCATATGAGCAGTACCGATCACAATCGTTATATAGAAATACGCATGACAGAATCTGGCGCTCCAGTCGGTGCCCATGTTTACTATGACATTGTACTGGATGTTCCGAGGAAAAAAGCGAAGAAATAATCGAGGTTATAGTAATAATTTGTCGGTCTTGAGAGTATTAACAAAGCGGAGGGGACGTACCATGACGAGGGCAAGTCCTGGATATCGGATAACGGCGTAAAGAAACTTGGACTTCCACGCTTTGGACCGTTGTCGCTATTTCAAGACAGTTGAAGACGTTGATGGCATTCAGTACGCACATCAGCCAGATGGTGAAATCACGTCACGCATTATGCCTCACCCATACGAGGTCGATCTGTTAGAGTTTGCACCCCGTCATCGATTAGTTGGAACGTCTACCCGCCAAAAGTCTGTAGAGAAACTAACCTCTTGACCTAGGGTTATGAGCCAGTCATATACTACCCATGCGCATCCTGCCACTGTCAGGCACGTAGGAGAACGTCGTCGTCAATTCCCGGCGGGGGGGACAACCAACATCATTTTGATCTCACCCACTATATATTGGTATGTTGCTGTTGTCGCTATGAAGGTTTTCAAGGCATCCGAAGAATCGGACATTGTTGTTACGGATTGGAGTGAGTGCTTGGACTCTAGTTACTTCCGTGGCTCCGGCGTTTGTTAGGTAATCTGGGCGCCGGAACTCGGGTAACGGATCCAGCAAAGAGTAATAACGACTCGAAGTACCGGAGCAGTTAATCGGAAAAAGACAAAGTGAGGAGACAGCTTCAAGGAGCGGAGAGAAACCACCAAACGAGTGAGAAAGGGGAGAGGAGAGGGTGAAGGCGAGCGCTTACGCTTTTGCCACCAGACACGCATTATTTGCCCACTTTTATCGAACGACGGCTTTAGCCTTTTCATCCCTCCATTCCCTAAATAAAGGATAACGGATGCCTCCGAAATCGAAGCTGGAGGCTTTCCTAGCATCAAGGTCTCATTCGAATAGCCTCGAATGAAAACCAACTCACGCGGAGAGATTGAGCGACTTGCCGTAGGATTTTTGGGATACTTGCACTCGCGCGCCTGGGCTTTCTCCCCGACTATGCGCCCGGCCGCTAGAAGTGTCGAACCGTAGCTTTCAGATTCACTCAAAATAGCGTCAACGATTTTCGATTTCAAACCCACCTCATCTTCAGTTGAAATATTTTCGTATGCAAGTAGCGAATTTCGGAGAGTTTTACGGTGGCGTCGGTGGTACTGCGGATTTGGCGAATTTGGCGGAGTTAAGGGGTCGCCGTCAATCAGAGTGCAAAGAGGGGTGGGCCCTTTACACAAGTTTACACATCCGGGTGACATCGAAATTTGAGTGGAGAGGCCATTCGTGGGAGTCGGAGTTTCAATGGGCAGAATTTTCCTGAGACAGTCACCCATATCAGGTGAATAATAGATTCTACCCTGACATTTTCTGGCCGATCCTCATCCGATACCATCCGCTCAGCCCAGTTTAGGGATCACCCCGGGGATGGAAGCATAAAAAGTAACAGATACAGAATTTACAACTTCAAGGACGGGCCGATGGTTTCTATCTCGAGCGTCAAAACCATCGATCCCAAGAGGGACGTTCACCGCAGAACGAAAATAACGATCTTTCGAAGGACGCAAAGGTAGGGAAATGGAGTTTGATGATCGGTGGATCAGGGAGGCCATTTAACCCTTATCAAGGCCGCCTAATTCCACGTCTGGATCCTTGGTTCGTTGCATTCCAGCCCCGATCATCGTCGACCTGGAAGCCTGGGGTTCAGGGAAGGAAGACACCGACACTGCACTTCCTCTTAGTCGTTCGTCATCGTCCACTCCCGGTCCCATCGATAATCCACCATCGCTCGAAGCTGTTCCACCTTCCGCTTCACTAGCACCAAGACGCCTTAACCACCTCCGTCGACCTGGTGGGACAGGTTGTAGCATAATGACCGGAGGATCCGGGGACGGTGTTCGATTCCGTTGGACGTCTTCGTTGGACCAAACACCCATGCTAATCGAAGCGGCGCACTCGCCGTCGTCGTCGTCGCCACCTTTGCCGCCGATTTCCGAAGTCCAGAATCGCCCAACCGTCCCTTCGGTTCCAAGCCAGTCAGAGTTTCCTCGGTGCCCAGCGGCTGTGGAGCTACGGTTTCGAATAGATGAAAAGTAGGCGGCGCGCACATTTAGGAGGAGACGGGAGCCGCCTATCGTCGATATCGTTGCGAAGGCCCTGTAGGAGTTTTTCGGAAATGATGGAGAAAGGGAATTGGTAAGGGAAAGCCAAAAAGGGGGAGGTAAAACTGGGCAACTTACGGGAGGCTAACCATGATGAGCTTTGGCTATACGAGCGTTTTATGCAAAGAAAAAAAAGCGAAAACGCAAAACGTTGAGATGGTTTCCTAAAAGCCGAACCAAGTGGAGGGGGTTGCTATGTCGGGTAGCAAGAACGTACCGTACTCGTTGTCCAAGCTAAAGCGTTCGTCAACAAGCACGCAGCCATCGAGAAGTACCAAATGAAAGAGTCGCGAATCAGTATGCTGAGGATCTTGGCTCCGGACGTTCGTTTGGCGGACTTCCAATGCTTGAAAGCTGGTCCCAGAACGAGGGCACATAGATATGTTTCGAACGATAGATCTTTTCAAAGAAAGAAGGGTGGAGGATAGGAGGGAAAAGGGAAGGGAGGGGGCACGAGGAAGTTCAGAGTACATTCGTCGGAAGCTGAAAGTGGTCGAGCCACTACGGTCGCGCTAAAAACGGGTTGATAAACTCACAAATCCACCAAAACGCGGTAGCTCGTTCAAGATTCAACGTTGTGGACCAACACCCCCAGGGTCCGGGAGTAGCTGTGTAAATGAGTCAAAGGTAGGAAAAAAGTCAGTTAGGGGTGTTATGAAGAACTTGTTCTTTCTTTACTTGTGTAACGCCCAATGTCCAAGGCTACTATGGTAGTCAGCGCCACCACTTGGCATGCGAAAATAAAAGAGTTGACGATCAGAATCTTCATTGACTGATTATACCTAGATACGGGGGAGGGGGGGGGGAAGGGTTACGACGGCCAACGATTCCGATCAGTATCTCAAGCCCGGGGGAAGGAAACTCCCCCTCCCCATAAGAGGGGACCGAGCGGAATATGACCCACATCACGTAAATCCTCAGCAATAACGCGCCTTGCACCGCAAAGGTTTGCGCCGTCCTAGAAATCCCATAGACGTAAAAGTACCCATGGCAAAAATCATGGCTCCAGCCGCCGTTGATTACCACGAACATGTTGGACTATGCCAGGAGGATTGGGAGGGGGGAGGGGGAGAGAGAGAAAGGATGGTGATATGGTTAATGTGTGGCCAGGAGGAGACCTAAGGACGACGGTGGTGGAGGTAACTCACGGTGAGCAGCGCGAGACCATTGTAACGAGTGAAAGCGTAGAGTAATTTAGAAGCCCACCCTCCGCGCCGGTTCTACCCCAATAACCGAGCTGCATCAGCGTCCAGGTCCTTTGTAGAACGTTCTTTTGGCATACCCAGACGAGATCGATCTGGCGAGAAGGAGGAGAGTTGTCAGCTGAGCCCTACGCTTTGGAATGTGGCTGACTTCCACCGACCTCTTGCCCTAACGTGATGAGCCAATCATATATTGCCCAAGAGAACCCAGCGACTTTGAGCAGGAAAAGTGCAAACCGAAAAGGGGGGGGGCCGGAGGAAAGTTGTCTGCGGGCATCAGCAAAAATGTCTAAGATGTGAAGATGCACCGCAAAGCCATACCTAACACATACCGTGTGCGAACGGCATAAGCTAAAAACTCCCTTAAGGCTACGAGATTCATGATCGATGACCAGTGCTTGTGATAATACGTTGATCTTGTTCGTTCCGAGTTCCCGACGGTTGATCTGCATGCGGTTTCGGTACAAACAAGGCGGAGGGTACCGATCGAGCCGGCGAACAACGGCCCCAAAAACGAAGCCTAGCCCCCCTTATTGCCTTTGTGACGTTGGCTGCCTTGCAGCTCTCCCAAGGCCGGAAGGTTGACTCGAGTTGACGACGGATGCAAGAAAAAGGGGGGAGGGGAGAATGCAAAAGGAGGAATGCGAAGATGAACAGGGTTGGGAAAGCCGGCAACAAATACGAACCATCCGGAAGCAGAGAAAAGACTTGGCGTCTCGGAGATAATACAATTCCGACCCTGAAGATGGTTACGTCACCCATCCCACGTGTTTTCATTTGGATTTGTATTGTATTTGATTCCAAAAGTCGCCGTCCCCGTATTTGGTTAGCAAATATGCAGTGCACGTCCCATCGAGCAAGCGCGGCGTCTTGGCGTACCTTGAACGATACCGAACCTAACGGGTGTATGTATACCGAGACCAATACGTCACCTGAAACCTGGAGGAAAGAAAGCAAGGTCGGTCTGCCCGGTCTGGGCCAGCGATCACCAATCCGAGATCAACCTTGGAGTTCAAGGATTAAACTGACGTCATGATCCAAGGCTACCTGCTAGACCTCCATAGCTCACAACAGTACTGCCAGCACCATCGGCCCTTCACCGTACATATTGCCGCGGCGTTCTTAAGCAGGGAAACAGTGACGAAATTGAATCGAAACGTAAAAAGTGAATAAATATAGTATAAAGAGTGAAATCACAACTTGAAAACTAGGACTCGAACGGTATCAAAGTACCTCCAAATCGAGGCCTCGGGGATGTTGACCACAAAGAGGAGTGCACGAGATGAGATAATTCCGATGCCGAGACTCCGGCTGGTCCCTCACCATCACCCGTTTCGGGGAGCCAAGCGGAGCTTGAGCTCTGTGCCGAGCATGCTCCCTGTACTCTTCGGTTTGCAGGGACCGGCTAAAGGATGATCATGGCTGCTCATCATCATGCGTCCCCAGGCCCTCGTTCCCCCAAAGTCCCATCTCAATAGAGCCTCCACGGTCCCTTTCCACCTCTCCGCCTTCGTCCTTCAAGTTGAATGCAGACGAGCGGAACTTTCCGACAGTTCCTTCGGTTGGGGTGAAATTCGTAGCACTCGAGCGGCTACCCTGAAGCGTGGACGACATGTTTCGAGTGGACACGAAATAAGCGGCTCGTAAATTGAGGAGAAAACGAGAACCCCCGATTGTCGATGTACATTGCATGGCCCTGTGTCAGATGGATGTGGTTAATGTCGTGGGATAGCAAGGATTCAGGAGTACTTACGGGATTCCCACAGAGACGAGCATCAGCTATAGACAACAAGCCGGAGCGTTAGAAGCTCTAAGTTGCCCGCCTCTCGTAGACCGAAATCGTCACTAACCGTTCCCGTGATAAAGCCTAGAGCATTCAAAAACAAACACGCACTCAAGCAGACATACCAAAGCAGCGAGTCCCGTATTAAGATGGCTAGAATATTGGAGTTCCTCATGCTAGATGCTTTCCGGTGGGAATACGCTGACCACAACGCGAGCATGCACATGTAGGTTTCAAACAATAGAGCTAGCCAGTTATTCCAGTGAGATTCACGTGAATAGGTTAGCTTATAGTTGAAGTTTCGCAAGGGGATGGTAGCTCACCAATGAACCAATAAGCCTTCATGAATGCTGGGCGTTGGGTAATATTCTGACACCCGGTAGCAGGCGCAGGAGTAGGCAAGACTACGATTGAATGTGCAAGCACGGACGAAATACGACAGGAGAATTGCGGATTAGATCGGTGAGGCGAAAGTCCCGTGCATAGCGTGAGCCGCACTCACCAACTAAATGCCGGGCGTCTTCATAGTATATCGCGGTCATGGAAACAAGCTCAATTGCAAATAAGATGCTGCTGGTGACCATGACCGCGGATGAGCGCTCATACCTTATGAGCGCATATAGGACGTCGGATTAGCTCGGGTCAGTAAACGACAGAAAGGTCCGCCTCACATCACGTGTAGCCTCAAGAGAAGAGCACCCTGCACTGCACCGGTCTGAGCCAAACCAAGCACGCCCGCTAACTGGAAATATACATGGCAGAATTCTTCGCTCCAGTTGCTGCGCATCATTACTACGCCATTGAACTTATATGCCAGGGGGATAGAGAACGACAAGCGAAGTTTTAAAAAAAAATCTGGCATTGTTGGGAGGCCTTGTAGGAGGGGGGGGACCCACCGTCATAAACCAAAGTCCATAGTAACGGATAAAGGCATATAGCAACTTCGACTTCCACACTCCGGGTCGTCGTCGCTATTTAGACGTTCATGTAAATCAGAGCCCACATCAGCCAGATGGTGACATAGGGTGCCGTATTCCGTCTTACCCACACGAGGTCGATCTGGTAGAGGTGTACCACGCATTCAATTGGTTAGAACTTAGAACGTCTGCCCCGGCGAACGACTGTACAGAAACTAACCTCTTGACCCAGCGTTATGAGACAGTCATACAAGACCCACGTGTATCCTGCGACTGTCAAGAATGGTGGAAAAATGCCGATGTCAATCCGGAATGGATAACAAAGATCATTCAGGATCTCACCCCATATATAACGGTGCGTTACTGATGTCGCTATTAATGCGACCAAGACATCTGGAGAATTGGGCATTGCTATTACAGATTGGAATGGGTGCTTGGATTCCAGTTACTTCCGGAGCCCAGGTTTCGCTGTGCATACGCAGAGTGACGTCGTGACCGCGCTACGCCGGAACCCGGATCTCCGGAAAAGTGTGATAAACTTTCCGACAGCCTCAACAATAGGGAAAGGCCGCCAAACGAGCGAGGAGGGACAGAGACGAGGGAGGGGAAGATGGTTGTCGTTCGTCTTAGTGAGTGCGCCAGGACAGCCACCAAACGAGCAGAATTTGTCCAGTCTTACCAAGAGACGGCTTTTCATTCCCTCCCCTTCTGAGGAAACAGCGTTTGCCGGCTGCCCTTTGAGTTGAAGCTCGAGGGGCTTCGAGCCCAAAAAGCTCGGTCGGGCGCTTCAGAATGAAGCTTCCTGTGAGACGATCTAGAGACAGTCCTGCTATTGGGTTAGGGTCGCCGCTAATGCACCGTCAATTTTGGTTCCGTAAGCAGGTCAGGGACATCGCACCAGCGCCTTAGGGGGATGGAAAAGGACCCCGGACGCTGCTGCGGATCTTACCGTAAGTGGGTCGCGGTGTATATCTGAAAAATGGCCAAAAGCAAGGCCGAATATATCCAAATCGACATTACCCCCACCCCACTCGGATGGATTATCTAAAATTTTGGGCCTCGGTTTTCGTGACGGATCCTTCAAACGACCCATGATTTCTGTCCGACTCTTTAACACTTGATCTAGTTTATGGGCTTCGTCCGTTATTCACCATCGCTCGCGGCTCTCGGTTCCTGAGCTTGCTTGTCGTGGTGGATTCGGCTATCCATTTTACGGTACCCTAATCCATTTTATTCTCGAATATATCTGAATTTACGGTACCTTCCACATATCATCGTTATCCAAATTTACGGTAACATCCGCAGTAGCGTCCGGGGTCCTGATGGAAACCATCTCCATTCGCCATCATCCGCTCACTCGGGTAGGAAAGCCTTTGCCGCCGATTTCCGAAGTCTAGAATAGCCCGGCCGTCCCTTCGGTATCAAGCCAGTCAGAGTTTTCTCAGTGCCCGGCGGCTGTGAAGTAAGCGAGGAACATGTGACGAAATTAAATTGAAACCTAAAAAGGTGAATAAATATAGCATAAAGAATGAAATCAAAAGTTGGAAACTCGGTCTTGAACGGTATCAACGAACGTCCAAATCGGAGTCTTCATGTTGTTGACCACAAAATCTCCTAGAGGAGTGTGACAAATCCAACGCCGAGACTCCCCGGTCCCTCGCCATCGCCCAGTTCGCGGAGCCTTGCGGAGCTTGAGCCTTGTGTAGAGCATGCACTCTGCCTCCTTCCGTTTGCGGGGACCGGCTGAAGCATGATCAGAGGTGGAGACGGCGGCTGATCATCCTCGTGCGTCTCCGGGCCGTCGTTAGCCCAAAGTCCCATCTTCGTAGACCCTCCACAGTCCCTTTCCTCCTCTTCGCCTTCCTCCTTCAAGTCGGAGGCAAGCGAGTGGAACACTCCAACGGTTCCTTTGGTTTGGGTGAAATCCGAGCCGCGCGGTAGCCTACCCGACGACGCAGACGTCGTGTTTCGAGTGGACCCAAAATAAGCTGCTCGGAGGTTGAGGAGAAAACGAGAGCCTCCGACCGTCACTGTGCATTGCATAGCTCTGAGTGGTTGTTATAATAGGGGGGTGTAGTTAGCGAATAGAGAGAGCGAACAGCGAAGATCACTTACGGCAGACCGATCAGGGTGAGCCTCAACTACAGAGAACAGAAAGGGTGGGGTGGTGAGAGACATGGTCGAACTCGGCTGTGGCTCGTAGGCTAAAAATCGTTACTAACCGTTCCCGTCATACTACCTAAAGTATTTAAAAATAAACACACACTCAAGCAGACATACCAAAGCAGCGAATCTCGTATCAAGACTGTCAGGAGATTAGGGCTTCTCGTCCCAGAGGCTTTCAGATGGGAGTATGCCGACCACAGCGCGAGCCCGCACATGTAAGTTTCAAATATCAGGCCTGGCAAAGTTATTAAGGTAGCGCGGTAAGCTCAGATCTGGGGGATTAAAAGAAAAGACAGGAAGGATTGCTTACAGGTGAGCCAAGAAGCCTTTGCGAATGCTGGGTGTTGACGTAGAACTTGGCACCCAGTAACTGGTGCGGGTATCGGGATGGCTACCGAGCAAACGTACAAACCACGTCGGATTACGCGACAGGAGGATTTACAGTTAGATCAAGAACACGAAGAGTCCCTACGGGGCCGGAGTGAGCGACCACTCACGTATGGAATGTTCAACGTCCAGAAGCCATAACGTGGCCACGGAAACAAGCTCAATCACAAAAAAGGTAACGCTGATGGCCATGACCGTGAACGAGCGATGATACCTGGTGTACACAGACATACGTCGCGTTAGCTTGGCCCGAAAAAGCGACGGAAATGTTCGGTCTCACATCACGTATAACCTCAACAGAAGAGCACCCTGTGCTGCCCACATCTGAGCAATAGCAATCACAACCGTCATATAAAGATACACATAACAGAATGTGGCGCTCCAGTTGGTGCGGATGATTACTACGACGTTGAACTGGATGTGCCAAGGAAGACAGCAAAACAATAATCAAGATTATAGTAATAATGTGTCGGCCTTGGTATCAACCAAGGGGACGAGACGTACCGTGATGATGGCAAGCCCTGGATATCGGATAACGGCGTAAAGAAATTTGGACTTCCATGCTTTGGATTGTTTTCGCTATTTGACGACAAACAAAGACATTGATTACATTTGGAATGCACATCAGCCAGAGAGTGAAATCACGTTACGCATTATACCTCACCCATACGAGGTCGATCTGGTAGAGTTTGCACCCCGTCGCCAATTAGTTAGAACGTCTGCCCCGCCGAAAGTCTGTAGAGAAACTAACCTCTTGACCCAGTGTTATGAGCCAGTCATATAGTACCCATGCGCTTCCTGCTACTGCACGGAGGAGACTGTCGTCGTCAACTCCGGGAAGGGGGACAACCAGCATCATTTTGGTCTCACCCACTACATATTGATATGCTGGTGATGTCGCTATGAAGGCTTCTAAGGCAAACGAGGAGTTGGACATTGTTGTTACAGATTGGAGTAGCTGCTTAGACTCCAGTTGCTTCCGTGGCTCCCGCGTTTGTTGTGCAGACGCGGAGGAATCCGGTCGCCGGAACTCGGTCCACGGATCCAGCAGGGAGCGATAAGGTCGCAAAAGAGACTAAGCGAGGATGGTAGCTTCAAGAGCAGTGGGCAACCGCCAAACGTGTGAGAAAGGGGAGAGGAGGTGGTCCAGGTGAGCGCGTAGGCTTTGGCTGCCGAGCGCGCATTCAAGCGACGGCCGGTTCCCACCATTCTCTAAAAAAAGGCATGTCGAGATTATCAGCAGTTGGGAGAGTCCGCAACAAATAAGAACCATCATCGGCTGTAGCAACCAAAGGCAACTTGGCGTCTCGGAGTTAATTCAATTCCGACCCTGGAAATGATCCCCCCAGCCACCCTATGTGTTTTAATTTGGATTTGTATTCGATTTACATAAATTCGCCGTCCCTGTGTTTGGTTGGATACTATGAGGCACCCCATTCAAATATGCAATGCATGTCTCATCGAGCAACCGCGGCGTCTTGGCGACCGTTGAACGAAACCGAACATGACGGATGTACGTCTATCGAGGCCAATACGCTACCTTAAACCTGAAGGAAAGAACGCAAGGCCGGTATGTACGGTCGGGCCCAGCAATCACCAATGTGGGACGACCTTGTTGTTCAAAGGATTAAACTGACGTCATGATCCAAGGCTACCTGTTAGACTTTCATAGCTCACAACAGTACCGCCTGGTTATCAAAGAGTGGTCGATCCAGCACCATCGACCCTTCACCGTACATATTGCCGCGGCGTGCTAATTAAGCAGGGAAACAGTAACGAAATTGAATCGAAACGTGAAGAGTGAATAAATATAGTATAAAGAGTGAAGTCATAAGTTGAAAACTAGGACTCGAACGGTGTCAAGGTACCTCCAAATCGGGGCCTTGGGGATGTTGACCACAAAGAGGAGTGCACCGGATGGGATACATCCGATACCGAGATTCCGACTGGTCCCTCGCCGTCACCCGTTTCGGGGAGCCAAGCGGAGCTTGAGCCCTGTGCCGAGCATGCTCGCTGTACTCTTCGGTTTACAGGGACCGGCTGAAGGATGATCACGGCTGCTTATCATCATGCGTTCCCAGGGCGTCGTTCTCCCAAAGTTTCATCTCAATAGAGCCTCCACGGTCCTTTCCACCTCTCCGCCTTCGTCATTCAAGTTGGATGCAAACGAGCGGAACTTTCCGACAGTTCCTTCGGTTTGGGTGAAATTCTTACCACCCGAGCGGGTACCCTGAAGCGTGGATGCTGTGTTTCGAGTGGACGCGAAATAAACGGCTCGTAAATTGAGGAGGAAACGAGAACCCCCGATCGCCGAGATGCATTGCATGGCCCTGGGGATTTATTGTTAGATGAATGCGTGGGATAGCAAGAATTCAGGAGTATTTACGGGATTCCGACAATGATGAGAGTCGCCTAAAGAAAACAAAACGGAGCGTTAGAAGTTCTAACTCGTCCGCCCTTCGTTGGCTGAAAATCGTCACTGACCGATCCCGTCACAAAGCCCAGAGCATTCAGAAGCATACACGCACTCAAGCAGACATACCAAAGCAGCGAGTCCCTTATTAAGATGGTTAGGATATTGGAGTTCCTCGTGCTAGATGCTTTACGGTGGGAATACGCCGACCACAACGCGAGCATGCACATGTAGGTTTCAAAAGATAGGGCTGACAAGTTATTTTCAAGTGTATAGGTTAGCTCATAGTCTAAGCTTTGGGAGGGGATGGTTGCTTACCAATGAACCAATAAACCTTCATCAATGCTGGGCGTTGGCTAAGATTCTGGCACCCGGTAGCCGGCGTAGGAATGGGCAAGACTGCGATTAAACGTAGAATCATGTCGTATTACGGACGAAATACGACAGGAGAACTGCGGATTAGATCGGGGAGGCGGAAGGTCCCGTGAATAGCGTGGGCCGCACTTACAGATGAAATGCTGAACATCTTCATAGTATATCGTGGCCATTGAAACAAGTTCGATTACAAATAAGATGGTGCTGGTGGCCATGACCGCGAATGAGCGCTCGTACCTTATGCACGCATACAGAACGTCGGGTTAGCCTGGCTCAGTAAACGACAGAAAGGTCAGCCTCACATTACGTAGAGCCTCAAGAGAAGAGCACCCTGTAGTGTAAAGATCTGAACCAAGCCAAGCACGCCCGTTAACTGAAAATACACATGGCAGAATTCTCGGCTCCAGTTGCTGCGCGTCGTTACGATGACATTAAGCTAATATGCGAAAAGGATAGGAAACAACAGCCAAAGTTAACAAAAAAGAACCTCACACTGTTGGGGGTACTGGTAAGAGGGGCGCACCGTGATAAACCCAAGTCCATAGTAGCGGATAAAGACGTAAAGCAACTTTGACTTCCAAGCTCCGGGTCGTTGTCGCTATCCGATGACGTCAATGTAAATCGAAACTCACATCAGCCGGATAGTGACGTAGGGCGCCGTGATCCGCCTTACCCATACGAGGTCGATCTGGTAGAGTTGTCACCGTGTTCAAATAGTTAGAAGCTCTGCCCCGCCGGACGCTTGTACAGAACTAACCTCTTGGCCTAGGGTGATGAGCCAGTCATATAGTACCCACGTGTCTCCTGCTACTGTTTGGAGTGGAGAAGACAAACCGATGTCAATCGGAAAGGGGCAGTCAAGATCATTTGGATCTCACCCCATATATACCGAGACGTTGCTGACGTGGCTATTAATTTTACCAAGACATCCGGAGAACTGAGCATTGCTATTGCGAGTTGAAATGGTTGCTTAGACTCCAATTACTTCCGGGGGAGGACGGTTGATATCATGAAATGTCTCGCCAAGAGCGCGGGAATTTCAGGCCTCTTTCGGGCTACCACCTACCTGCAGCGAGCACAATTTGTGCACATTTTATCAAGCTAGTGTTGCCGCGAAGTTCGAAGTTGTCGAAGGAGGTTTCGATCTCCTTCGAAAAACAGTCAACTTCGACAGCGACCTATCGAGGTGATGTCGAAGGAGGTTCCGAAGTACTTCGATCCCCTTGGGAGATGGTTCTCATCACGCTTGGGATGGAGTGGCCCTTAATTGTTCGAAATTACATAACGTTCTGGGACGTTCGGACCCTTCGCTGCCGAGTTGGCTTCAGAGGTCTCCTCTTTCCCATCTCTGAAAATTTCATTTCTCACAAGAGTCGGAGTGTGGCGGAGGACTTCGTCACTTCCTGTCACTTCGCTTCGATCTCCTTCGCTTCGCGGCAACCCTACGTAGCCACGGCTTTTCATTTCCTCCGCTCCACAGAGAACGCACTCCCGGCTGCATTAATGGAATCTCGAGGGGTTAGCCGGTTTCAAGCACTAAAGGTTCGTTCGAACGCTTATATGTGAAGCTTACTTACACGGAGCTTCTCTGACTGATGGAAGGCTGGGATCGTCGCTAACGTCGCGGGCGCCGTCAGTGGAGCGAGCTTTGCTTCGTAGGTCAGGGACATCGCAATACATAAGCGCCTCAGGGATGGAAACCATCCCAATTCCACATCAGCCGCTCCCCCTCCCAAAAAGACCGGACGGATCATGACAGATATACATTAAAACCTCTTGGAGGAAAGGGAGGGAAATACGGGATAGCATACATCGCGGAACGAAGCCATAATGATATAAGACGAGCGTGCGTGAAAATGACGAAACGCCGAGGAGCTGTATTCTACGGTTTGCGGGGACCGGCTGAAGCATGGTCACGGCTGATTACCATCATGCGTCCCCAGGCCCTCGTTCCCCCAAAGTCCCATCTCAATAGAGCCTCGGCAGTCCCTTTCCACACCTTCGCCTTCGTCCTTCAAGTTGGATGCAGAGGAGCGGAATTTTCCGACGGTTCCTTCGGTTTGGGTGAAATTCGCACCACCCAAGCGACTACCCTGAAGCGTGGACGTCATGTTTCGAGTGGACGCGAAATAAGCAGCTCGTAAGTTGAGGAGGAAACGAGAACCCCCGATTGTCGATATGCAATGCATGCCCCTGGGGGTTATTGTTAGATGAATGTGGTCAATGTTATGGGATAGCAAGGATTCAGGAGTACTTACGGGATTCCGACAATGATGAGCGTCCCCTAAAGAAAACAAAACGGCCCGTTAGAAGCTCTAACTCGTCCGCCCTTTGTAGGCTGAAAATCGTCACTGACCGTTCCCGTCACAAAGCCCAGAGCATTTAGAAGCATGCACGCACTCAAGCAAACATACCAAAGCAGCGAGTCTCGTATTGAGATGGTTAGGATATTGGAGTTCCTCATGCCAGATGCTTTACGGTGGGAATACGCTGACCACAACGCGAGTATGCACATGTAAGTTTCAAAAAATAGAGCTGACAAGTTATTCCAGTGAAATCCAAGTGGATAGATTAGCTCGTAGTTTAAGGTCCGGGAGGGGATGATCGCTTACCAATGAACCAACAAGCCTTCGCGATTGCTGGGCGTTGGCTAAATTTCTGGCACCCAGTGGCCGGCGCAGGAATAGGTAAGACTACGGTTGAACGTACAATCACGTCGTATCACGGACGAAATACGACCGGAGAATTGCGGATTAGATCGTTGAGGCGGAGAGTCCTGTGCATGGCGTGAGCCGCACTCACCAACGAAATGCTGAGCGTCTTCGTAGTAGAACGTGGTCATGGAAACAAACTCAATTACATATAACATGATGCTGGTGGCCATGACCGCGAATGAGCGCTCGTACCTTATGAGCGCATACAGGACGTCGGGTTAGCACGGCTCAGTAAACGACAGAAAGGCCCACCTCACATCACGGATAGCCTCAAGAGAAGAGCACCCTGCAGTGCAAAGATCTGAACCAAGCCAAGCACGCCCATTAACTGAAAATATACATGGCAGAATTTTTCGCTCCAGTTGCTGTGTGTCATTACTATGACATTGAATTGATATGCCAAGGGGATAGAAAACGACAACCAAAGTTAAAGAAAATCTGGCATTGTTGGGAGTCCTAGTCGGAGGGGGACGCACCGTGATAAAGCAAAGTCCATAGTAACGGATAAAGGCATAGAGCAGCTTCGACTTCCACGCTCCAGGTCGTCGTCGCTATTTGAAGACGTGCGAGCACGTTGACGGGAATCAGAGCTCACATCAGCCAGATGGTGACCCAGGGTACCGTAGTCCGTCTTACCCACACGAGGTCGATCTGGTAGAGTTATACCCCGCATTCAGTTAGTTAGAAGGCCTGCCCCGGCAAACGCCTGTACAGAGACTAACCTCTTGACCCAGGGTTATGAGCCAGTCATATAATACCCACGTGTATCCTGCGACTGTCAGGAATGTAGGAGATGTAGCGATGTCAATCCAGGAACAACAAAGCCCATTCTGGATCTCACCATAAATATAACGATACGTTACTGATGTCGGTAATACTGTTACCAAGACATCTGGAGGATTGGACATTGATATTATAGATTGTAATGGGTGCTTGAGTTTCAGTTACTTCCGGAGCCCAGGTTTTCGTTGTGCATAGGCAGAGTGAGCAGGTCGTGACCGCACTGCGCCGGAACCCGGATCTCCAGGAATGTGTGATCAAGTTTCTGACGTCCTTACCAGTAGGGAGAAGCCGCCAAATGAGCGAGAAAGGAGAGAAAAGAATGAGGGGGGGGGAAGGGGAGGATGGTTGTTGACGCGTTCGTTCGTCTTGGCGAGCGCCAGAGAAGCTCTGTCAGACTGCCACCGAGCGAACGTAATTTATCCGATTTCATCCAGCGATGGCTTTTCATTCTCCTCTCCCGGGGAAACAGCATTTCCGGCTAGCCGTTGAATTGAAGGTCAAGGGGTTTTCACGCTGTCTCGTTCGAATGGTGTTTCAGAATGGTTGCTTACTGTGAGACGGGCCGGCCGCGAGAGTCGGGCCCCGATCGGCTTACGGCAGGGCCCGCGTGCACCGTCCATGCTTTGCTTTGTAAGTAGGTCAGGGACATCACAACAGCGCCCCAGGGCCCGGGGATGAAAACCATCTCTATTCAGCTTCATCCACTCCTCGGGTACCCAGCAAAAAGGTCGCGACGGGGAGCTTATACTTGTGTAAATCTGTGCACCCCCTGCTAAAGCGTCTCCCGGCTCCACCCCGCCTCAGGAAGCCTTAGGAAACATCACTGAGTCAATGAGAAACTCAGAAAAGTGTTCAAAAGTGGCGCGGGACGCTTGAATCCCTCGGCCGTAGGGCTGAGCCGCGGGTGTCTTTCTTAGGCAGGTGAGGCCGACGCGACATTTTCGAGGAGGTGCACAGACTTATGCAAGTCAATTTAAAAATACACATTGTCTCCCAAAGATACCCGTGAGCAGGGAGCACTGTATACAGCAGAACAAAAATATAGCAATGATACGAAGCGAGCGTGCGTGAGGGTCACGAAACGCCGAGCGACTAACCCTTATCAAGGGCCCCTAATTCCACATCTGGATCTTCGGTTCGTTGAACGCCAGCGCCTAGCATTGAACTCGCCGCCTGCGGTTCATTCGATTGTGCCACCTCGACCACACGTCTTCTTTGCGCCACCTCGTCCGAGTCATCGTTCCCCTCAGGTCCCATCGATAATCCGGAGCTCGAAGCCATTCCTCCTTCTTCACCAGCGGAGCCAAAGAGAACTGGACAGGGAGGAGGCCGTAAAAATAGGTACAGTACCTCCAGATCGGAGCCTTGGGGATGTTGGCCGCAAGGAGAAGTGCGCCGGATGAGATAAATCCGATGCCAAGACTCCCGGTCCTTCGCCATCACCTAGTTCGGGGAGTCAAGCGGAGCTTGAGCCCTGTGCCGAATATGCTCACTGTATTCTCTGGTTTGCAGGGCCGGCTTGTTAAGCGCGGAATCTAGAACCACTCCAGTAATACAGTAACGTGTGATTATGCTCGCTAGATATTATTACATCTTTGAAATATACAGAGAGTAACTAGAACATACCAAACGTGTTGTCGTAATCGTTGGATATCAAACCACACGTTCCGGTTCGTGCTGATATATTACAGGGGGACAAACAAAGGACAAACGTTGAATAGGGACTTAACGGAGTAGCGCCCCCTAACAGGGCTGAAGCATGATCGCAGGTAGGGACGACCACCGATCATGATCATGCGTCCCCGGGCCGTCGTTAGCCCCAAGTCCCATCCCCGTAGAGCCTCCACAGTCCCTTTCCTCCTCTTCGCCTTCCTCCTTCAAGTCGGACGCCGAAGGGTGGAACACTCCAACGGTTCCTTTGGTTTGGGTGAAATCCGAGCCGTGCGGGGGCCTGCCCGACGGCGTAGACGTCGTGTTTCGAGTGGACCCGAAATAGGCTGCTCGGAGGTTGAGGAGGGAACGAGAGCCTCCGACCGTCACTGTGCATTGCATAGCTCTGAGTGGTTGTCGTAATAGGGGCGGGGTTAACGAATAGAGAGAGCGGACAGCGAAGATCACTTACGGCAGACCGATCGAGGTGACCCTCAACTACAGAGAACAGAAAAAGTGGGGTGGTTAGAGACATGGTCGAGCTCGTCTGTGGCTTGTAGGCTAAAAATCATCACTAACCGTTCCCGTCATATTGCCTAAAGTATTTAAAAATAAACACACACTCAAGCAGACATACCACAGCAGCGAGTCTCGTATCAAGACTGTCAGGAGATTAGACCTTCTCGTCCCAGGGGCTTTTAGATAGAAGTATGCCGACCGCAGCGCGAGCCCGCACATGTAGGTTTCAAATATCAGGCCTGACAAGTTATTGGGGTAGAGCGGTAAGCGCAGATCTGGGGGATTAAAAGAAAAGGAAGGAAAGATTGCTTACAGGTGAGCCAAGAAGTCTTCGCGAATATTGGGTGTTGACGTAGAGCTTGGCACCCAGTAACTGGTGCGGGTACCGGGAGGGCTACCGACAAAACGTACAAACCACGTCGGATTACGCGACAGGAGAATTTACAGTCAGATCAAGAACACGAAGAGTCCCGTCCGGGAAGCGAGCGGCTACTCACGTATGGAATGTTCGGCTTCCAAAAGCCATAACGTGGCCACGGAAACAAGCTCAATCATAAAAAAGGTGACACTGATGGCCATGACCGTGAACGAGCGATGATACCTGATGTACCCATACGTCGCGTTAGCTTGGCCCGAGAAAGCGATGAAAATGATCGCCTCACATCACGTATAACCTCAACAGAAGAGCACCCTGTGCTGCCCACGTCTGAGCAATAGCAATCACAACCGTCACATAAAAATACAAATGACAGAATGTGGCGCTCCAGTTGGTGCGCACGAGTACAACGACATTGAACTGGATGTGCCGAGGAAGAGAGCAAAACAATAATCAAGGTTATTGTAATAATTTATCGGTCTTGGTATCAACGAAGGGGACGAGACGTACCGTGATGATGACAAGCCCTGGATATCGGATAGCGGCGTAAAGAAACTTGGACTTCCACGCATTGGATCGTTGTCGCTATTTGAAGACAGACAAAGAGGTTGATTACATTCGGAACGCACATCAGCCAGATGGTGAAATCACGTCACGCATCATACCTCACCCATACGAGGTCGATCTGGTAGAGTTTGTAACCCCGTCACCAATTAGTTGGAACGTCTGCCCCGCCGAATGTCTGTAGAGAAACTAACCTCTTGACCTAGTGTAATGAGCCAGTCATATATTACCCACGCGCATCCTGCCACTGTCAGGCACGTCGGAGAATGTCGTCGTCAATTCCGGGGAAGGGGTGACAACCAACATCATTTTGATCTCACCCACTACATATTGATATGCTGGTGATGTCAAGATGAAGGCTTCCAAGGCATCTGAATAATTGGACACTGTTGTCACAGATTGGTGTGAGTGCCTGGGCTCCATTTACTTCCGTGGCACCCGCGTTTGTTGTGCAGACGCAGAGGAATCCGGTCGCCGGGACTCGGGCCTACGGAGTGATAAGGTCGCAAAATAGACTAAGCGAGGGTGGCAGCTTCAAGAGCAGTGAGAAACTACCGAACGTGCAAGAAAGGGGGTAGAGGGGGTTAAGGTGAGCGCGTAGACTATTGCTACCAAGCGCATAGTTTGCCCAGTTTTATCTAGCGAAGGGTCCCGGGATCCCACCCACTCTCTGAAAAACGGCATGCCGGCTGCCAAGTTTCTAGACCAAGCCCCATTAAATCAGCAGCAAATAAAACTAACCCACGCAGAGACACTCCTCTCAATTGGCCCTCGGCGAACCCTGGGTCGGCCTTCGGGGAATAGATTGTTTTTCGGCTGCTTTGCCTTAGGGGGTTCGAGACATCGTAGTAGCGCCTCTGGGAGATGGAAACCATCGCCACTCGACACCCATCCGCACAGCCCAGAAGAGTCTTTGGGATCGTGAGATGCGGTGATGGAAGCGTAAAAGTAAAGCATACAGGATGTACAAAAAGGACGGGGCGAAGGATTTCCATCTCGAGATGCAAAATCGTCCCAAGAGCTGCGTTCGCTGCGGAACAAAAGTAACGATACAACGAAGGATGCAAAGGCAGGGAAAGGAAGTTTTGATGATCAGTGGATCAGGGAGACGATCTAACCGTTGTCAAGGCCCCCTAATTCCACCTCCAGATCTTTGGTTCGTTGAATTCAAGCCCCTATCATAGTGTTGCCGCCGGTTCGGCAAAAACTGGTTTAGAACCGGTTTCACTCGGTTTGGTTCTGGTTCGGTTTGGTTCGAAACCAGAACCGCAAACCGACTTTGCTCGGAAGTCGAACTGGTTCAAGAACCGAACCGAACCAGAACCAAACCAGTTCCTCTGGTGCCTGGACTGCAAAGCCTTATATGGTAAGATATCATACTCTTCTTCGTTCTCGTGGCAGTTTTAGGGGTTTATTTGATCACACCTCTACATATTGGATGAGTTGTACAATAGTACCCCGTAAATAATGACCCAGTGCCGGTTTAGAAGGTTGACCCAAGCAATGACATCATTGCAGCCAAAACCACCTTCCCTTACATTCTCCAGATTGACACATATCTAAATGTAGAATGTATTCAGATAAATGCTACTATCCCATCTTAGACGCCTAGAGGACATTCTGCACGATTTCTCAACTTATGGTCAGGACGTCTGTGTTAAGTCCGGTAAGACCGTTGAACCAGTTCCTAAACTGGTTTATGGTGGTTCGGTTCTGGTTTGGTTTGGAACCGGGACCGCAAACCGACTTTCTCGGTAAGTAGAACCAGTTCCGGAACCGAACCGAACCGAACCGAACCGGCGGCAACACTACCCTATCATCCCTGAACTAGCAGCCTGGGATTCAGGCAAGGAAGACTCCGACACTGCACGTTCTCCTTCCGCCACCTCGCCATCGTCCCCCTCAGGTCCCAGCGATAATCCCGAACTCGAAGCCGTTCCTCCTTCCTCACCAGCGGGGCGAAAGAGAGTTGGATATGGAGGAGGCCGGAAAAATCTCTTCCGACCTGGAGGGAGCATGATGACAGGGTGGGTCGGGGGACGGCGGTCGATTATGTTGCACGTCTTCATCGGACCAAACACCCATGCTGATCGACGCGGCGCATTCTCCGTCGCCGTCATCGTCGTGATCGCATTTGCCGCCCATTCCTGGAGACCAGAACGGCCCGACCGTCCCTTCCGTATCGAGCCAGTCCGAGTTTCCTGGGTGCCCAGTAGCGGGAGGATTTGTATTTGATTTCAAAGGTCGCGTCCCCGTATTTGGTTGGGTACGGTCAGGCACCCCAGTCAAATATACGGTGCATGTACCATTGAGCAAGCGCGGCGTCTTGGCGACCTTGAAAGAAACTGAACATAACGGTGTATGTACACCGAGACCAATACGCTACAGGAAGCTCGGAAGAAAGAAAGCAAGATCGGTCTGCACGGTGGGAGCAGCAATCACTAATCTGAGATAAACTTTGTTGTTCAAGTGATTAAACTGACGTCGTGATTTAAGGCTACCTGCCAGACCTCCATAGCTCACAATGGTACCGCCTGGTTATCGAGAGTGGTCGATCCAGCACCATCGGCCTTCGTGGTACATATTGCCACGGCGTGCTTAAATAGTGAACAAAACATAGGGCGTGTATAAATACAGTATAAAGAGTGAAACCACAAGTTGAAACTAGGACCCGAGCGGTGTCAAGGTACGTCCAAATCGGAGCCTTGGGGATGCTGAGCACAAAGTCTTGTCGAGGAGTGCGCCAGATGGGACAAATCCGATGCCGAGACTTCTAATCCCTCGCCATCACCCGGTTCGCAGAGCCCTGCGGAGCTTGTGTCCTGTGTTGAGCATGCTCGCTGTATTCTTCGGTTTGTGGGTACCGGCTGGAGCATGATCACAGGCGGAGACGACGCCTGATCATCCTTATGCGTCCCTAGGCCCTCGTCTTCCCAAAGTCCCATCTCAATAGAACCTCCGCAGTCCCTCTCCGCCTCTCCGCCTTCGTCCTTCAAGTTGGATGCAAATGAGCGGAATTTTCCGACAGTTCCTTCGGTTTGGGTGAAATTCGCACCACCCGATCGGCTACCCTGAAGCGTGGACGTCATGTTTCGACCGGAAGTGAAATAAGCAGCTCGTAAGTTGAGGAGGAAACGAGAACCCCCGATGGTCGCCGTGCATTCCATAGCCCTGGGGGGTTGTTGTTAGATAAATGTGGTTAATCTCATGGGATAGCAAGGATTCAGGAGTACTTACGGGATTCCAACAAAGACGAGCATTATCTAAAGAAAACAAAACGGAGCGTTAGAAGCTCTAAGTTGTCGGCCCTTCGTCGGCTGAAAATCGTCACTAACCGTTTCCGTCATAAAGCCCAGAGCATTCAAAAACAAACACGCACTCAAGCAGACATACCAGACCAGTGAGTCCCGTATTAAGATCGTTAGGATATTAGAATTCCTCGAGCCAGACGCTTTCCTGTGGGAATACCCTGACCACAACGCGAGGAGGCACATGTAGGTTTCAAAAATTAGAGCTGGCAAGTTATTCCAGAGAAATTCGAGTGGATAGGTTAGCTCGTAATCTCAGTTCCGGGAGGGAATGATCGCTTACCAATGAAGAAATAAACCTTTATGCATGCTGGGCGTTGGCTAAAATTCCGGCACCCAGTGGCTGGCGCAGGCATAGGCGAGGCTACGAAATCAGGTCGTATTACCGACGAAATACAAGAGGGGGATTGCGGATTAGATCGGGGAGGTGGAAAGTCCCGTGCATGGCGTGAGCTGCACTCACTGATCAAATGCTGAACATCTTCATAGTATATCGTGGCCATAGAAACAATTTCAATTACAAATAAGATGGTGCTGGTGGCCATGACTGCGAATGAGCGCCCATACCTTATGCACGCAACCGGACGTCGGGTTAGCCTAGCTCAGCAAACGACAGAAAGATCCACCTCACATCACGTATAGCCTCAAGAGAAGAGCACCCTGCACTGTAGCGATCTGAGTCAAACCAAGCCCGCCCGTTATCTGAAAATACACATGGCAGAATTCTTGGCTCCAGTTGCTGCGCGTCATTACGATGACATTGAACTGATATGCCAAGAGGATATGAAAAACAACTGAATTTAACGAAAAAAGGAATCTGGCACTGTTGGGAGTCCGAGTCAGAGGGGGAGGACGCACCGTGATAAACCCAAGTCCGTAGTAGCGGATAAAGACGTAAAGCAACTTTGACTTCCACCCCCCGGGTGATCGTCGCTATTTGATGACAAGCGAAAACGCCGATTCAAATCGAAACTTACATCAGCCAGACAGTGACGTAGGGTTCCGTGATCCGCCTTACCCATACGAGCTCGATCTGGTGGAGTTGTAACCGTGTTCAGTGAGTTAGAAGCTCAGCCCCGCCAGACGCCTGTACAGAACTAACCTCTTGGCCTAGGGTTATGAGCCAGTCATATAACACCCATGTGTATCCTGCTACTGTCAGGAGGGTGGAGAAAAACCGATGTCAATCAGAACGGGGCGACCAAGATCATTTGTATCTCACCCCATATATACCGATTCGTTGCTGACGTCTCTATTAAGTGTACCGAGGCATCTGGAGAGCTGACCATTGCTATTACGCCTTGGAATGGCTGCTTGGATTACTTTTGGGAGAGTATGGTTCATATCATGAGACGTCTCCCCAAGACCGCGGGAATTTCAAGCCTTTTTCCGACTACAACCGATCATCAGCGAAAACAGCTAGCTTGTCCAGATTTTATCAAGCCATGGCTTTTCATTCCATCCTCTCTCCACATGTACTGCAGAGAAAGTACTTCCGGCTGCATTTGAATTGGATCACGAGGGGTTTTTCATTCCTTCCCCTTCCGGGGAAACAACATGAACGTTGCCGTCTAGCCTTTGCATTGAAGCGGGAGGGGTTCCAAGCACTAAGGCCTCGTTCAAACTCGGAATGGAACGTCGTGTGGACAGACGAGACAGGGACAGTCCTCCTATTGGCTGATGGCTGAGGTCGCCGCGAACGCCGCGTGCACCATCAATGTATCGAATTAGGTCAGGGTCATCGCATTAGCCGGTGATGGAAACCATTCTTCATTCGACATCATCGCCTCACCCAGGTACCCAACTAAAAATAGGTCGGGACGGCGAGCTTAAAAATACACATTCGAACGTCTCCCGAAGATACGGGTGAGCAGGGAAGTACTACTGTACACAGTAGAACGAAAATATAACAATACGAAGCAAGCGTGCGTGAAAGTGACGAAACGTCGAGGACCGTTGGGTCCGGTCGGCTAACCTTTACCGGGGGTCCCTTCTTCGACATCTGGATCTTCGGTTTGTTGAGTGCTAGCGCCTATCATCGAACTCGAAGCCTGCGGATCAGTCGAGTGCGCCACCGAGATCACACTTCTGCTTTGTGACACCTCGTCACCGTCGCCCTCAGGTCCCATCGATAATCCAGAACTCGAAGCCGCCGCCCCTTGTTCACTAGCGGGACCAAAGAGAGCTGGACGTGGAGGAGGCCGGAAGAATCTCTTCCGACCTGGAGGGACGGGTTGGAGTATGATGACCGGCGGTTCGGGGGACGGCGGCCGATTCCGTTGTACGTCTTCGTTGGACCAAACACCCATGCTGATCGACGCGGCGCATTCTCGGTCGCCGTCATCGTCGTTATCGCACTTGCCGCCCATTCCCGGAGACCAGAACCGCCCGACCGTCCCTTCCGTATCGAGCCAGTCCGAGTGTCCTGGGTGGCTGGGGTTTCGAATGGACGAAAAGTAGACGGCACGGACGTTTAGGAGCAGACGGGAGCCGCCGACCGTTGATATTATGCTGAGGGACCTGTTAAGAGGTTTTTCGGAAATAACAGAGTGAAAGAAAATTAGTTGAGGAAGCAAGCCAAAAGGGGAAAGAAGGAGGGACTTACGGGACGCCAACAACGACGAGCTTTGGCTATACGGACGTTTAAAAACATACCAAAAAAAAAAAAGGCAAGACGTTGAGCTTGCTTTGCAAGAACCGAACCAAGCGGGAGAGCTATGTCGGGGAGTAACAAACATACCGTATTCGTCGTCCAAGCTACGGCGTTCACCCACAAGCATGCAGCCAACGACAAGTACCAAATGAAAGAGTCGCGAATCAAGATGCTAAGGATTTTGGCACCGGCCGCACGTTTGGACGACTTCCGGTGCTTGAATGCTTGTACCAAGACGAGAGCACATAGATATGTTTCGAACGATAGAGCTGAGGGGGGTAATTGAGGAATTTCAGAATGCGTACGTCGAACCACAACGGTAACGCTTAAAAAAAAAAACGGATTTCAAAACTTACAAATCCACCAAATCACCGTTCCCAGATTTCGATTCAACGATGTTGACCAACATCCAAAGGGACCGGGAATAGCTGTGTAAAGGGTACAGGGGGATGAATGCCGATCAGGGAGATTTATGGGAATTGTTTTCTTTACTTGTGTAACCCCTAATGTCCACGGCTATGATCGTAATCAGCGCCACCATTTGGGATACCCAAAGAAAAGTGTTGACGATTAGGATATTCATTGACTTTTCATACCTAGATACGAGTGAGGGAAAATGTCACGCCGTCCAACAACTCCGATCAGTATCTCAAAGCGCAGAGAAAGAGCAGTCCCCCATTAGAAGGGAGTCGAGCGGGGCGTTAACCCACATCACGTAAATCCTCAGCAATAATGCCCCTTGCACCGCGAAAGTATGCGCCGTTCCCAGAAGCCCCAAGGTATACATGTACGCATGGCAAAAATCGTGGCTCCAGCCGCCGTTGATCGCCACGACCATGTTGACCTAACGCGGGGTAGAATCGGGATAGGGGGAGATGGACGAAAGGATGGGGATAAAGTTAATATGTGGCCAAGAGGAAAAGCTGAAGAGGACGGTGGTGGAGGTAACTCACGGTGAGCATTCCGAGACCAGTGTAACGAGTGAAAGCGAAGAGTAGTTTGGAAGTCAACGCTCCGGGACGATTCTGCTCCAATGACGGAACCGGATTAGCTTTGTAAATTTCAGAGGGGTTTTCAATCATACCCAAACGAGATCGATCTGGCGAGAAGGAGGAGAGTCGTCAGCTGAGCCCTGCGCTTTGGAAACTGGTTGATTTTTACTGACCTCTTGCCCTAACGTGATCAGCCAATCATATATTGCCCAAGAGAATCCAGCAACTTTGGGCGAGAAAAGTGCCGGAAGGAAGGTCGTTCGCGGTATCAGCGAAAATGTCTAAAAATGTGACGATCGGATGCACCGATGGAATGATAACATACCTAACAAAGACCGTGCTCGAGCTGCATAAGCTAGAAACTCTTTCAATTCTGCGAGATCCATGACCGATGACCAGTGCTTGTTATAATACGTTGACCTCGTTCGTCCAGAGAGCTCCCCAACGGTTGATCTGCATGCGCTTTCGGTACAAACCGGGCTAATCGAAAAACTAGTGACCGGCGAACAACGGCCCGAAAAAGGAAGCCTTCCCCCCCTGTGACGTTGCAAGCTGCCTTGCAGTTTATCTATCCCAAGACCGGAATGTTGACTCGAGTTGCTGATGGACGAAGGAAGGAAAATAAGGAGGGTGGAAAAAACAGGAGTGGGAAGAGAGATTATCAGAGGTTGGGAGAATCCGCAACAAATACGAACCATCAGCAACCAGAGATAACTTGGCGTTTTGGAGTGAATTCAATTCCGACCCTGGAAACCGCGAATAAATCACATGGTACGTGGGGATTATATTTGGATTTCTATTTGATTTTGAAAGTCCCCGTCCGGCATTTGAAAGACCATTCAGGCACCCCATTCAAATCCGCAAGCGCACATCCCGTCCATCGAGCAAAAGAGCGGCGTCTTTACTACCCTTGAAATGAACCGACATAAACGGGTGTGTGTATGTATACTGAGGAACCACAATACGCTACATGTGCATGAAAAACTGGGAGGAAGGGGGGGAGTTGTCAAGTCCTGCCTTTCTTTTTTTCGATACGATACCAAAGCCAAACTACGTATACTTGAAAGACCGTAGAAATGAAGAGAGAGGAAGGAAGGAACAGAAGAGTTGTAAAAACAGAACAAGCCTAAAAATACTTAAGAGAGACACAATCACAATTCACCGAGAGACATGACGTGCCTTGCCGGACATCACCGTGTACCTGGCCCCATCAAAGCTAAAGCACTCTAACCACCCAACTGTCGACGGTGTTCCCCGCGCCGTTCGCCATCGCCATGGGTCCCAAGATGTTCTCGCAGGCGATTTCCCGTCCAGAACGGTAGCCAATACCATCCACCGAGCGGACGAACAGGATCGGAATACCCCTTGTCAGAGGTGCGATTGGCATGCCCATGTGAGGGTAGTGGGGATACGGTGGCAAACCAGGGTGTTGTGGTGGTTGAGGGGGTTGTGGCTGCTGAGGAGCGGCTCCGCCATTGGTTTCCTTCTCTTTAGCCTTAAGCTTTCCTTTGCCCTTCTTCTCGGCCTTGCCCTCAGCTTTCTCCTCGCCCGCGTCAGGACCCCTGTCACTTATAGGAAGGATAGTCCGAAATATATATACTTGGGCTTGATCAACTTTCGGACAATGAGACAAACAAGCCCCCCCAAACACGTCGCGGGACCCTTCGACTGAGGGGGGGATAGTCCCACCCCCAGTGGCCGGTGGCCTAGTCGCCGTCAAAGTATAAGAAAAAAAAGGGTGACGGTCGGGTTGCGCAACCCTAGTCGCCAGCAAAGAATAAGAAAAATCCTAAAAACTCCCCAGTGGCTCGAGTGTTAGTCGCCGGCAAAGAATAAGAAAAGATCCCTCGTGATCCAACTGCTAGTCGCCGGCAAAGAATAAGAAAAATTCCCTGGTGGTACAACTGCTAGTCGCCGGCAAAGAATAAGAAAAATGGCTGCCGTCGCAGCTCTCTTTCGTCGCCAGCAAAGAATAAGATCAAGGTCCTATATCCCGCAGGGGATAGTCCCACCTTCTGTTCCTCAGAGGGGGGGGGATAGGCAGAAATATAATAAAAATTTCCGCCGAAACGGAGAAATATATATACTTTGGTCAAAATCCATCGGACTATCCTTCCTATGAGTGACAGGGGTCCTCCCGCGTCCGCACCATCATTCCCCTCCCCTTCCTTATCACCCTCCTCTCCTTCCATGCTCGTCATAGGCGCACCTCCCAACCCAAGTCCCAAATCCGCTCCAGTGACGACTTCGACCATCCTCAAAATGTCTCGCATGGAAGGCATCTCCACCACGACGATGGTCGATCCCATTCCTCCCAGCATCGTTTGCCCTGGAGCTTGAAGGGCAGATGACGAGGTCTGATGAGCAACGATACTCGCTCCCGTAGGCCCGCCCGCCAGCGCTGCGCCAATGGTGTGCGTCAACCATTTTGATAGACGCGCGCGTTCAGGGGGCCGAGCGTCCCAAGCCAGATTTCAAGAGGCTGAGGTGGACCGTGCTGAAAGGAAGTTTTAATGATCAGTGGATCAGGGAGACGATCTAACCGTTGTCAAGGCCCCCTAATTCCACGTCCAGATCTTTCCTTCGTTGAATTCCAGCCCCTATCATCCCTGAACCAGCAGCCTGGGGCTCAGGCAAGGAAGACACCGACACTGCACGTCCTCCTTCCGCTACCTCGTCATCGTCCCCCTTAGGTCCCAGCGATAATCCCGAACTCGGAGCCGTTCCTCCTTCTTCACCAGCGGGGCCAAAGAGAGCTGGACATGCAGGAGGCCAGAAAGGTCTCTTCCGACCTGGAGGGAGCATGATGACAGGTCGGGGGACGGCGGTCGATTCCGTTGCACGTCTTCATCGGACCAAACACCCATGGCTGATCGACGCGGTGCATTCTCCGTCGCCGTCATCGTCGTGATCGCATTTACCGCCCATTCCTGGAGACCAGAACGGCCCGACCGTCCCTTCCGTATCGAGCCAGTCCGAGTTTCCTGGGTGCCCAGCAGCGTTGGAGGATTTGTATTTGATTTCAAAGGTCGTGTCCCCGCATTTGGTTGGGTACTGTCAGGCACCCCAATCAAATATACGGTGCATGTCCCATCGAGCAAGTGCGGCGTCTTGGCGAGCCTTGAACGAAACTGAACATAACGGGTGTATGTACATCGAGACCAATACGCTACATGAAACCCGGGAGAAAGAAAGCAAGATCGGTCTGCACGGCAGGAGCGGTAATCACTAATCTTAGATAAACTTTGTTGTACAAATGATTAAACTGCCGTCATGATCTAACGCTACCTACCAGAGCTCCATAGCTCACATCGGCCCTTCGTCGTGCAGCGTGCTTGAGCAGGAAAGGAAACCTAGAGCGGGTATAAATACAGTATAAAGAGTGAAATCACAAGTTGAAAACTAGGACTCGAACGGTGTCAAGGTACGTCCAAATCGGAGCCTTGGGGATGTTGAGCACAAAGTCTTGTCGAGGAGTGCGCCAGATGGGACAAATCCGATGCCGAGACTCCTAATCCCTCGCCATCACCCGGTTCGCAGAGCCCTGCGGAGCTTGTGTCCTGTGTTGAGCATGCTCGCTGTATTCTTCGGTTTGTGGGGACCGGCTGAAGCATAATCACAGGCGGAGACGACGCCTGATCATCCTTATGCGTCCCTAGGTCCTCGTTCTCCCAAAGTCCCATCTCAATAGAGCCTCCACAGTCCCTCTCCGCCTCTTCGCCGTCGTCCTTGAAGTTGGATGCAAATGAGCGGAATTTTCCGACAGTTCCTTCGGTTTGGGTGAAATTCGCACCACCCGATCGGCTACCCTGAAGCGTGGACGTCATGTTTCGACCGGAAGTGAAATAAGCAGCTCGTAAGTTGAGGAGGAAACGAGAACCCCCGATTGTCGCCGTGCATTCCATAGCCCTGGGGGGTTGTTGTTAGATGAATGTGGTTAATCTCATGGGATAGCAAGGATTCAGGAGTACTTACGGGATTCCGACAAAGACGAGCGTTATCTAAAGAAAACAAAACAGAGCGTTAGAAGCTCTAAGTTGTCAGCCCTTCGTCGGCTGAAAATCGTCACTAACCGTTCCCGTCATAAAGCCCAGCGCATTCAAAAACAAACACGCACTCAAGCAGACATACCAGACCAGTGAGTCCCGTATTAAGATCGTTAGGATATTAGAGTTCCTCGAGCCAGATGCTTTCCTGTGGGAATACCCTGACCACAACGCGAGGAGGCACATGTAGGTTTCAAACATTAGAGCTGACAAGTCATTCCAGTGAAATTCAAGTGGATAGGTTAGCTCATAATTTAAGTTTCACTAGTGCATGATCGCTTACCAATGAAGAAATAAACCTTTATGTATGCTGGGCGTTGGCTAAAATTCCGGCACCCAGTGGCCGGCGCAGGCATAGGCGAGGCTACGAAATCAGGTCGTATTACCGACGAAATACAAGAGGGGAATTGCGGATTAGATCTGGGAGGTGGAAAGTCCCGTGCATGGCGTGGGCCACACTCACTGATGAAATGCTGAACATTTTCATAGTATATCGTGGCCATAGAAACAATTTCAATTACAAATAAGATGGTGCTTGTGGCCATGACCGCGAATGAGCGCTCATACCTTATGCACGCATACAGGACGTCGGGTTAGCCTGGTTCAGTAAACGACATAAAGATCCACCTCACATCACGTATAGCCTCAAGAGAAGAGCACCCTGCACTGTAGCGATCTGAGTCAAACCAAGCCCGCCCGTTATCTGAAAATACACATGGCAGAATTCTTGGCTCCAGTTGCTGCGCGTCATTACGATGACGTTGAACTGATATGCCAAGAGGATATAAAAAACAACTGAAGTTAACAAAAAAAGGAATCTGGCACTGTTGGAGTCCGAGTCAGAGGGGGAGGACGCACCGTGATAAACCCTAGTCCGTAGTAGCGGATAAAGACGTAAAGCAGCTTTGACTTCCAACCCCCGGGTGATCGTCGCTATTCGACGACAAGCGGAAACGCCGATGTAAATCGAAACTTACATCAGCCAGATAGTGACGTAGGGTTCCGTGATCCGCCTTACCCATACGAGGTCGATCTGGTAGAGTTGTGACCGTGTTCGATTAGTCAGAAGCTCTGCCCCGCCAGAGGCCTGTACAGAAACTAACCTCCTGGCCTAGGGTTATGAGCCAGTCATATAATACCCATGTGTATCCTGCTACTGTCAGAAGTGTAGGAAAAAAACCGATGTCAATCAGAACGGGGCAACCCAAGATCATTTGTATCTCACCCCATATATACCGATTCGTTGCTGACGTCGCTATTAAGTGTATCGAGGCATCTGGAGAGCTGACCATTGCTATTACGCCTTGGAATGGGTGCTTGGGTTACTTTTGGGGGAGTATGGTTCATATCATGAGCTGACGTCTCCCCAAGACCGCGGGAATTTCAAGCCTTTTTCCGACTCCAACCGATCATCAGCGAAAATAGCTTGGCCAGATTTTATCAAGCCACGGCTTTTCATTCCATCCTCTCTCCACATGTACTGCAGAGAAAGTACTTCCGGCTGCATTTGAATTGAATCACGAGGAGTTTTTCATTCCTTCCCCTCCCGGGGAAACCGTCTAGCCTTTGAACCGAAGCTCGAGAGGTTTCAAGCACTGTCTCGTTCAAACTCGGAATGGAAGGTCGTGTGGACGAGTCAGGGACAGTCCTCCTATTGGCTGATAGCTGAGGTCGCCGCGAACGCCGCGTGCACCATCAATGTATCGAATTAGGTCAGGGTCATCGCATTAGCCGGTGATGGACCATTCTTCATTCGACATCATCGCCTCACCCGGGTACCCAGCTAAACATAGGTCGGGACGGCGAGCTTAAAAAATACACATTGGAATGTCTCCCGAAGATACGGGTGAGCAGGGAGTACACGGCAGAACGAAAATATAACAATACGAAGCGAGCATGCATGAAGATGATGAAACGCCTAGGGCCGCGAGTCCAGCGCGACTAACCTTTACTGAAGGTCCTTAATTCTATATATGGATCTTCGGTTCGTTGAATGCCAGCGCCTAGCGTCGAGCTCGAGACCATACTTCTTTGGGCCACCTCGTCACCGTCCTCCTCAGGTCGCATCGATAATCCAGAACTCGAAGCGGCTCCTCTTTGTTCACTGGCGGGACCAAAGAGAGCTGGGCGGGGGAGAGGCCGTAAAAATTGCTTCCGACCTGGAGGGGCGGGTTGGAGCATGATGACCGGCGGGTCGGGGGACGGCGGCCGATTCCGTTGCACGTCTTCGTTCGACCAAACACCCATGCTGATCGAAGCGGCGCACTCTCCGTCGTCGTCATCACGTTTGCCGCCCCCTCCCGTTCCTTCCGTATCGAGCCAGTCCGAGTGTCCCGGGTGGCTGGGGTTTCGAATGGACGAAAAGTAGACGGCGCGGACGTTTAGGAGCAGACGCGAGCCGCCGACCGTTGATATTATGCTGAGGGACCTGTTAAGAGGTTTTTCGGAAACGACAGAGTGAAAGAAAAATAGTTGAGGAAGCAAGCCAAAAGGGGGGGAAAAAAAAGGAGGGACTTACGGGACACCAATAACGACGAGCTTAGGCTATACGGGCGTTTAAAACCAAACGAAAGTAAAGCAAAACGTTGAGCTGCTTTGCAAGAACCGAACCAAGCGGGAGTGCAACGTCGGGGAGTAACAAACATACCGTATTCGTTGTCCCAGCTAGAGCGTTCACTAACAAGCATGCAGCCATCGAGAAGTACCATATGAAAGAGTCACGAATCAAGATGCTGAGGATTTTGGCCCCGGCCGTTCGTTTGGACGACTTCCAGTGCTTGAATGCTGGTACTAAGACGAGAGCACATAGATATGTTTCGAACGATAGAGCTGAGGGGGAGGGTATAATTGAGGAAGCTTAGAACGAACCGCAACAGTAACGCTGAAAAAACCTATTCAAAAACTCACAAATCCACCAAATCGCAGTTCCCAGTTTTGGATTCACCGCTGTTGACCAACATCCAAAAGGACCAGGAATGGCTGTGTAAAAGGGTAGGAATGAATGCCAATCAGTCAGGAAAAGTCTGTGTGGGAAATTTATGGGATCGTTTTCTTTACCTGTGTAACCATTAATGTTCACGGCTGTAATCGTAATCATCGCCACTAGTTGGCATACCCAAAGAAAAGTGTTGACGATTAGGATCTTCATTGACTTTTCATATCTAGATACGAGTGAGGGGAAATGCCACGGCGTCCAACAATTCCGATCAGTATCTCAAGCGCGGGGAAAGAGCAGCCCCCATTAGAAAGGGAGTCCAGCGGGACATAACCCACATCACGTAAATCCTCAGCAATAATGCCCCTTGCACCGCGAAAGTATGCGCCGTACCCAGAAGCCCCAAGGTATACATGTACGCATGGCAAAAATCATCGCTCCAGCCGCCGTTGATCGCCACGATCATGTTGACCTACCGCGGGTAGGATTGGGAGAGGGGGAAAGGATGGAGATAAAGTTAAAATGTGGCTAGGAGGAGATTTGAAGAGGATGGTGGTGGAGGTAACCTACGGTGAGCATTGCCAGACCAGTGTAGCGAGTGAAAGCAAAGAGTAATTTGGAAGTCAACGCTCCAGGCCGATTCTACCCCAGTGACGGAACCGCATCAGCTTCCAGGTCCTTTGTAAATTTCAGAGAGTTTTTTCAAGCATACCCAAACGAGATCGATCTAGTGAGAAGGAGAGTCGTCAGCTGAGCTCTACGCTTTGGAATTTGGCTAGTTTCGGCTACTGACCTCTTGCCCTAACGTGATAAACCAATCATATATCGCCCAACAGAATCCAGCGACTTTAAGCAAGAAAAGTGCAAACGGTGAAGGGGAAAAAGAAGGCGGGCCGAAAGGAATGTTCAACGAAAATGTTTAAAATGGTAACGGAATGATACATACCGAATAAAGACCGTGATCGAGCTGCGTAGGTTAAAAACTCTTTGAAGGTTTCGAGATCCATGACCGATGCCTAGTGCTTGTTATAATACGTTGACGTCGTTCGTCCAGAGCTCCCCAACGGTTGATCTGCATGCGCTGTTCGGTACAAAACCGGGCTAATAGAAAATCCGGTGAACAACGGCCCGAAAAAGTGAAGCCTCTTCCCCCTCCTGTGACGTTGCAAGCTAGCTGCCTTGCAGTTTATATCTATCCCAAGGCCGGAATGTTGAACTCGAGTTGACGATGGATGAAGGAAGAAACAAAAAAACTTAAAGGCTGGTGGAAGAAAGAATAAGAGGAGCGGGAAGAGAGATTATCAGAAGTTGGGAGAATCCGGCAACAAATAGACACCATCATCGGCTACAGCAACCCGCTGCTTCCACCGTGCGCCCCACCGCCCGTTTGGATCTGCAGGACTCCAACTCTGATCGCCAGTCCTGACAAACTAAGCCCATTCCACGGTGCTCAACCTCTTCCTCAACATCAGGACGCTGGATCCGGTATTGGTGAGGATCTTCATCTGGAACTGGGCGGCTCGGAGTTAATTCAATTCCGACCCTGGAAACCAAACGAATGCCACATGGCACGTGGGTATTATATGTGGATATTTGTATTTGATTTTGAAAGTCCCCGCCCGGCATTTGAAAGACCATTCAGGCACCGTATTCAAATCCGCAGTACACATCCCATCCATCGAGCAAAGAAGCGGGATCTTCGCAACTCTTGAACTGAATCGAACATAAACGGGCATGTCTGTATGTATACCTCGAAACCACAATACGCTACATGTGCATGAAAAAACTGGGAGGAAGGGGTGGGAGTTGTCAAGTCCTGCCTTTCTTTTTTTTCGATACGATACCAAAGCCAAACTACGTATACTTGAAAGACCGTAGAGAGAGAAGAGAGGAACAGAAGAGGTGTGTAAAAACAGAACAAGAAGAGAGCCTAAAAATACTTAAGAGACAGAATCACAATTCACCGAGAGACATGACAGTGCCTTGCCATCATCAGAAGCTAAAGCACTCTAACCACCCAACTGTCCACCGTGTTCCCCGCACCGTTCGCCATCGCCATGGGTCCCAAGATGTTCTCGCAGGCGATCTCCCGTCCAGAATGGTAGCCAATACCATCCACCGAGCGGACGAACAGGATCGGAATACCCCTTGTCAGAGGTGCGATTGGCATGCCCATGTGAGGGTAGTGTGGATACGGTGGCAAACCAGGGTGTTGTGGTTGAGCGAGTTGTGGCTGCTGAGGAGCGGCTCCGCCATTGGTTTCCTTCTCTTTAGCCTTTCCTTTGCCCTTCTTCTCCGCTTTGCCCTCAGCTTTCTCCTCGCCCGCGCCCTCCGCACCATCATTCCCCTCTCCTTCCTTATCACCCTCCTCTCCTTCCATGCTCGTCATCTGATTCAACGCAGAAGCAGGCACAGGCGCACCTCCCAACCCGAGTCCCAAATCCGCTCCCGTGACGACTTCGACCATCCTCAAAATGTCTCGCATGGAAGGCATCTCCACCACGACGATGGTCGATCCCATTCCGCCCAACATCGTTTGCCCTGGAGCTTGAAGGGCAGATGACGAGGTCTGATGAGCAACGATACTCGCTCCCGTAGGCCCGCCCGCCAGCGCTGCGCCGATGGTGTGCGTCAACTCACCATTTTGATAGACGCGCGCGTTCAGGGGGCCGAGCGTCCCAAGCCAGATTTCAAGAGGCTGAGGTGGACCGTGCTGAGGGTAGCCGTTTGCGTCGGTTGACGTTGGTGTCGGGTCGGTGTAGAAGTAGTTGGCGATGGTCAGGTCCAATGTATGCGTTTGAGGCTTGTAGATTGGCGGTGACAACAGCGTCGGGAATGGCGTTATAGGGAAGCGGGCCAACGCGTTGTTGTGGATCCCATCGAAGAACGTATACTGGAATTTAGCTAAGAGCGAATCCTACGTCAGCTTTAAGTTTCTCAAGCTGAGCAAAAATCGTCCTTACAGATGCCAACGATTGTCCAACACAGGAAATCATCCACTTCGTCCACTTCAATTCTGACATCGCCCTTGACCTCTTCTCGCACGGCAGGAGGCTGGTAGACCAACGGGTGTGTAGCGATCACGCCCTTGCCGTCGTTCGCAGCTCCACTTGGGTCGGGTAAGATCTGAAGCGGGCCAGCAGCGCTCAAGTAGTACCTCGCCCCAGTTTCCGTAATCCTGCACAACGCCACCTTCTGCATCTGCGAGACGGGCCCGCCCATCGTTCCTTCATCCATGACGATCCTGCCCTTGTCGACTTTCCGAATGACCAAAGGATCCGAAGTCAATCCAGTGTGGGAGTCGGTCAGGAGCAGCGTTGATCCGTAAGTGACAGGCTGCGGAGGAACGCCACCAGGGTGATACGCGCCGACGTCTGGAGGCTGTGCGTTCGGGTCCGTCACGGCCTGGACGACTTCGACGTTGAACGCGCTCCACGTGGTGTTTGACGCGCACAGTCGACCTTGATCGACCGTCATGTACTTGGTCCGGACCGTCTGCGAGTTGATGCGGTTGAAGAGCGAGACGGGTCCACCAGCGAGGATGCACGACGCCAGGTTCCGCGTTTTAGCCGTTTTCTTCGATGGCTTGGAGATGATGGTGACCGGGGCGGAACTGAACGACGCCCATGTCGACGCGGGTTTGATCATGCGGGCGTTTGAAGACTCTCCGGCGGAGCCGTTGGCTCCTTGTCCCGGCATGGGGTCGAATACGGCTGGTTCCGCGAGGTCCAATGACAGGTGGAACGACTTGCTCTTCTGGGTCCCTCCGACGTGGAGGTACTTGAAGCACGCTGACATCGTGTCGTCCAGCGAAGCCTTTTGCTCTGGCGGAGGACCTGGTAGCTCGTTGATTTCGGGGAAGATTCGCATCGAGAGTTGTTGGCCACGGAAGTAGACGGATCGCGGGATGGGCGTGTCGATGCGGACGACGGGCGGCGGGCAGAGGAATCGCTTTTCGTTGCCGTAGGATTTTTGCGCGACCGCGGCGTGAAGGCAGGTCACAGTCGTCATATGTGGAAGGGGCGGTGGCGTCATGACGACTTGACCGTTGGCGAATGGACCGCCGTTGTGGACGAGTGGCGAAGATCCGGTTTTGCGAATCTTGTTCGGGTTGTTGTCTTGAGATGGAGAGTCGTCGCGTTTGCGCTTGCTCTGCATTTTGGTGAGAGGAAGGTAGTTAGAGAATAGAGAAAAGTTGGTCAGTTGTTAAATTTGACAAAAGGTAAAAAACGCGGCGGACGGGTTCGGAGAAAATGTAATGAGGACAAAAACAACAAACAGCGAGGCACGATGTTTGGGTGGTCCCTATGCCCATGATGAGGTGCAGCAGGACTGGAAGCGTCATTGCCGCCCGAGCCACGGCAATGCATTCCCCAGACCGGGTAAATCATGCAGTCCATGTTCAAATGGCCCACTCAACATGCCAAAGCACAACGCTTTAGCCGCTCGAGCCTTGGACTCGGATGGTGCCACTCGTGCAGCTTGTCGCCTTCGAGCGTCTATGGATATCTAATGCACCACCCGTCACAACATCCATCTCTACCGGGCGCCGCTTGGTGCTTCGATAAGGCGAGAGCCGAGGATCAAACCAACGATCAGAAAAAACACTCACCGAATCGGCTAGATGTCCGTCTTGAGCCCAAGGAACGTGCGTTGACTGAGCTAACTGCTGAGACGCTGCAAGTAACGAGTGGATGGAATCCATTGAACCGTCGGCGATGGGGAAAGGTTGAGAGGGGTTTGTACCGGGCGCGGCCGACGCCGACTCATCGGCATCGTTTTGCTGGAGGACCTGATCGACTGAACCGACATCTTGTGCGTCGTTGATAGCTGTGAGTAAGTAGAACGAAGGACGGTGGGATTGGAATGATGAGCGTGAGCGTGGGAGCGGTGTTGAGAGACGAGAGCGAGCCCTCTGCGAACGAGTGGTTTGGGGACTTTTTTCTGTACTGACCTTGGCTTTCGGTTGGCCCGTTGGTGCCGTCTGCAGCGTTTGAGTGAGCGTCTGTCATCGTGGAGGAGGGATTGAAGATGGTCTGAGAGGGATCCAGGTTGAATATGGCAGGCATTTCCCACTCGTCTTCGCGCGGTTGCTGTAGAACGGGAGGCGTCGTGGGGATGGGAACAGTTTGAACTCAAACCGCTCCCGCATAACGCCGTTATCGCCGTTCTATTCCGACGCTTCAGAATCCTTCCGACCTTCCGAAACCTTCATTCCCCTCGACTATCGTATCGTTCATGTCTGCTTTGCCATGAATAAAGTCTGAGCTTGTTCCCCATTCGTCTTGGATCATGGAGACCCACACCAAGTCCCTCAATCCCCTTATGAGAGGGAGTCCGAACAAGTTTGTCTCGGCCGTCCCTCTACCGAATATGGCACTCGGGCTCGGCCAGAAGTCCCAAGATGTTTGCCGTCGCCGTAAAGCGTGAACATTTTTCCCGGTGAATCTGATCTATGAGTGGATCTATTGGCAGTCTCGATGACTTCGGGCACGTCATCCGCCTCTGCTCGGCCAGGGATAGCATGATGAAGGCTTGGAATGGGGACCTTACCCACGTTCTGTCTCTGAATGCATCGGCTTAAATCAGCAAAGAAGCCATTCGACTGATATTATTGTTGCATCTCCTTCTCACGACCATATTCCAAGACGGAACATATCCGTTCTCTCAGGGCGTAGCCCACGAGGCGGGGAGCACGGCATATGTTATTAGTCAAGGAATACATTGGACATTAAAGTGCCTACACATATCGATGCGAAACTTTGTTATTGTCTTCATTGTGGAGGCGGCGTGGCAGCCTTCTTCGTCAGTTTTCCCCACACTAGGGCCTCAACTGTCCAATCCCCGGCCCTCGTGGGTCCATGAGGCAACTCTCTTCGCGATGACTCTTTATTATCAAGAGTCAATAGATATAACCGCTCGTTCTTAGAATGGATTTCTATGCATTACAACATCTCTACGTGTCGATACTGCCTGGCACGATCGACCTGTCAGTTAGCCGAGATTACCATAAATGCTGATCGCAATTCTCCCTCAATCTTTATGCTCACGTCATACTAAAGAACTACAACGCAGTTATTGTGGGATGTATCTGCTGGTGAGAATACCTCTCAAGATAGGCGCCGTCTCCTCGCAATAAACTAGGGATCGGACATATGCGTGGCTTCAAACTCGCGCTGCAGCAGTCAAGACTCACATTCGGCATTCCTGAAGCGAGGGCTGATCACAGATGCAGGATTCCGTTATTCAGGTGTCACGCAGTCTTTGTCGGACTACAGCTTCTTTGCGAGCTATAATTAATCGCTGTTGGTCCTGGGTTGTCCCTCTCCCAGCTACCACACCTCACCTTGCCGGCTCACACAGTATGTGGGCTATCCAGTGCCATGACAAAGTACTGCTGATGCAAAGCAGCTAGCATCCCGAGGTCGATTCGCACTTGACACATTTGGTTCATGAATCTCCATCTCTTCGAATCCCTCCAGCCACCGCCTCGTAATCGCAAGTACTCATCATGCCAGCGGCCTGCCCAGGCATGTCTCCTGCCCACGGACACGGCCACGAGCTCATGGTTAGCACAGGCATCTCCATGCGCTCCTGGAGTAACGCTGGCTCGGCATTGATCTTTTAGTAAGTCCGAGAACGTTTCTGCATGAACAGCCCTCTCCCCCTTTGTTGCCAAGTGGCATACTTTTCTCCCGTTTGTACTGCCAGCTCACCCCGCTGCGGTCGCAGTGCCGAGCCAGACAATGAAAGTGGGGGGGGGGGCCCTTCCTGGGCGCGCGAGCGTTCGTTTCCCGAATTAGCCTCGGTCTAGACTTCGGGTTACGCCATTCAGGGAACGGACTTCGCACGTCGAGCGCCAGCTCGGATTTTGACCTGAACCGCCAATCCACGACAGACAACTTTTCCCAACGGCCCTCAACGCTTACAGTAACGCGCGTCGACATCAAACCTTGGACTAGTCTCCAGCACGCTCTTGATGCCTGGTGCTCTCTGAACGCTTAAACTCTTTTTTCTTTTTCTTATTCACACAAACGCGAAACACTGAACACGAAACGAAAAAATGGACCGCCCGCCGCTCAAATCTCGTACTTCACCACTCCCATCTTATGCAAACGCGATTGAAGAAAAACATCATCTAACAACGCGGCCATCACGGTTTTTTACGACTTTTTACATCCCTGTCGGCCGCCGGCGCATCGTCGTCCCGCTGCCGATCCCCCCATCAATATGGATGAAGGTCTCGAATAGGCTGGGCAAACAAAAGGCCTCTGTGGTCGTCTGGGTATTCCTCCTTGGTTTGGGATGGCTGCTCCTCTCCTTTGTTCGGAGACTGGAAGGCCGGCCGAATTGGACCAACAGCGTGATCGGCGACCCTCCAACCCTCGTCTACAGTCGTGAGGATCTGCGGCGCATTTGGGAATGGGAAATCGCCAGCGGGCATTACCCAAGTACACGACCGAGTAAGTCTGTTTCGAAATGCCTTTCTTTTCTGAATATGCCGCGCTGACGAGTCGCGTCTGGATTAGTTCCCGAGGAGATTCGCCTGGCCATACCTCCGGTGAACCCTGGCATCCCCCCAGGAAAACACCAACGAAAGCCAAAGAAGAGTGACCGCACTTACGCCATTCCTGAACGGACCCCTTCGACCATTGGCATTGGCTCAAGACGTGAATACATCAATATCACCGCGCATCCTCCGAACATCGCATATCCGCCAAGAGTACCAACCGGAAGCGGTGCGTCGCAGCACATTGAATGACAACACTGATACTCACTGCCATGCCCCACAGTTGCTGACCTCGATGTTATCATGGAAAACTGCGACTTCTCGCAACAGAAGGTATGAGTGTCTCATTTAACTGCGGACGGACCCTGACCTTATAATTTACGTAGTACGTGCGCGACTGCTTGGAAGTCATGCGCTTGGGCGCCGGCCTCGACGTTGGAAGACACGTGCGACGAGCGAATACGGACGATTGGAAGTACATCTACCGGGAGGCACCGTCTTATACCCGAGAGCCACCGGCAAAACAACGCCAGCTCACTCCGAAGCAGCAGAAGATGCTGAAGGATGGCAACTCAGACGCCGGACTGTGGCAGCGCGACGTTTTGGAAGCACCTTTGACCAATCTTAGCAAGCCTATTCCCGCCAAGCCTTTCCCAGACCTTGATGGTGTTTGCGACCCCGATTATCCGAAGGTTTTCCACATGTTCTGGGCAGGGCCGTTCAACGAAAAGCCTTACGTCGCCATGCTCTCCTTCCTGTTCACCCAAAATCTCGGCCTTCACCTCGACCAACCAGACCCAGCTGTATGCCATCCTCAGTTCTGGATGTGGATCAACCCCGGACCCGCCGCCGCCGTACCCAACCCCAACGCCGTCCGCGACATGTTCAGGGAATTAGCGGATAGTCCATGGGCAGCGCCGTTCCTCCATCCTAGGTTCAAGGACGTCATCAAATTCAAGATGTGGAATACCACGGAGCAGTTGGATGGTGTTCCGGAGTTGAAGGACGAGTGGAGGAGTTACCAGGAGAGCCTCTTCAACAGTGGCGGAACCAAGTACAAGGTGCCCTCTGGCAAAGAGAAGGAGAAAGCTGCTGCGAAGCAGTTCGCCGAAACCGCCTCGCCTTCGGCAACCGTTCAATCCAGTTCCTCCACGAACTCGACCTCTGATGGCAAAGTCGCGCCCGCGTCGGCTGCCAGCGGCAAAGCTGGCGACGACCTCTACAACCGCCTCGGATCCACTTCAGCCGATGAATACGACCGTCTCTCCGTCGTCCTCTCCGACATGGCTCGCTTCATCTTGTGCCACCGATTCGGGGGAACTTATCTTGACGCCGACACGGTCTTCTTGCGAGACTGGGAGGAGCTGTGGGGATGGAAGGGAGCATTTGCATACCGCTGGTCACGCTTGCCAACGTACAATACCGCCGTTCTTCGCTTGAACAAGGGTTCTGCCCTTGGAACGTTCCTGTTCCGGACGGCGTTTAGGAACCTTTTCGACTTCCACCCGATGACGATCGCCAAGTACACCAAGGATGCGTACCTGGAGCCTCTGCTCCTTCGGCTGCCCGATGCCATGTTTGACCCGGCCTGGCTCGCACAAGAAGGATATCAGAGGGACCGCCCGCCGTTCCCGATGTTCACTGAGTAGGTGTCTTTCTGTCGGTTCTTTGATTTAGACTAACAATAATGATTGGCACCCAGTTTCAAACACTTCTTCCAACCTCCCGTGGCTGAAGCCGCTGCTCCTCAGATGCTGGGCTTTGACGGCTTCTTCAAAGGTGCTTACTCTTACCACTTCCACAACTTCTGGTAAGCCCTTGTTTCGCCCAGGTTGTCGACCACGCCGCTGACGCTCTTGAACAGGTGGGTGCCTTTCGACCCCGCACGGAACTTCCCGGACCTTGGTCCGAAATTCAAGGACGGAGAAATCAAGGCTCGCATGAAGCTCAAGGCGGAGGCTGCTGCTGAGGCTGCTCGGGCAACCAAAGCGGCCGCTGCTGGGCATAAAGCGGATTCCGCCGGGGACGAAGCGCACAAGAAGCAAGCAGCCATGAGGGCATCCAAGGGCCCGAAGATCTCCCTCGAGCCTACAGATGACGATTTGAAGGAATTTGACCGCGAAGATCAGGACGTATCTATGGACAGCCGTGACTTGGCGTGGAGTGCCGTGCTCAAGCGGACCTTCGAAGCTTACATTCGTGGAGAACGACCTAACATGTACGGAGAATGGTTGAAGTGGTAAGAGTCGACGGGATTGAAGCTCTCTCGTCTTTGTTCGTTTGCGCTGTCACCACCACCAGACATTTGCCATTTATGTATCTCTGGACCGATCGTCGCTACTATCTAATAGACCGATCGCGTTTTTTTGTACGAACCCTCTTTAAACGTGTGTTGTGTCCCGTACTTTTAGCACTCTCTCTAATTGTGATCTGGCTATTTATTTACGTTTTGATTGCACTAGTTCGAGTTCCGCGCGATGGGATACTTTATGAGACATTTATTAGTGAGAAAGTAAATTAACAAGCACTCTAGATAGGATATCGGAATCAGAAGGTCTATGTAGTTGCAGGCATCCCTAAAGTTCACAGAGCGCTCGCCTTGAGCTGTGCGTTCTCGACCGAGGCCCGGAAGTCAGCAATGACTGCGGCCGGGTCGTCTGACGTAAATGTGGCAGTTCCAGCTACGACCACATTGCAACCTGTTTAAAGGTTAGTCAATACCTCGTAATCACACACGAGATCAAGCATCACTCACCCGCCTCCGTGCAGCTATGGACGGTGTCCTGAGTAACACCCCCGTCGACCTCAATATCCTTGTCAGGGAAGCGCCTTCGAATTTCGCGTATCTTGTAGATGCACTCGGGCTTGAGCTTCTGGCCGCCTTGCCCTGAGAAGCCGGTCGCCTCTGATTAGCACACGCCTGGCCACTAGAGACCACGTTCTGGCCGTCAAGGACCCTCACCTGGATATACAGTCATGACTAGGATCATGTCTACGGCGTTTCCGATCTCGTCCGTGATAACGGTGCATGGCGTGTCTGGTGAGATTGCGATGCCGGCTTTCATTCCTGCGTCTCGGACCTTCTGGATGACCCCCATATGGTCGTCTGGCGAGATGCCGTTAGCGGGGTTGCTTTTCTAGCTAGCTCGATACAGATAGCGCACCTGTGGCCTCATAGTGGAAACAATACATTCGGCCTCCCGCTCTTGCAATGTCGTTAACCCACTGAAGAGGCGTGGTCAATGAAGCGAAACGTGGACCGAAACGGAGTTTGCAGTCTTACTCTTGCAGGGTCAGATACCATCATATGGCAATCCATGTATATTTCGGGAACATCTCGCTTGACCCACGTAAGAATAGGGGCACCTTTGTGCTTTCGGTCAGCGTGGTACCCAGTGGCGTCTTATGAGAGACGGACGTACCCATGGTCAGGTTCGGAACGAAGTGTCTTCAGGCCACATTATTAACATGCATGTACATTCATTACAGTGATTCTCGACTCACCCGTCCATTACATCTGGGCAGTTTGAGTATAGGCCATCGTCAGTCGCACTATTTGCCAACATAGATGAAAAAGTTGAAAGCTCACCCATGTGTAACCAATCCGCTCCATTCTTGATCATTCTTTTGCATTCTGCACTAAGCTCACCAAAGTTAGATGCAAGAACAGAAGGGGCAATGATGGCTTTGGGCATGGTAGATGGTTGTACAGAGTAAGCTTGCACGTTGACGGGCTGTCGTGAGAGGGTGTCTCATAGCTGATGGGTAAGAGCCGAGAGCCGAGGACATCGAGAGGGTAGAGGATATTTCTTCCAAAAGTATTAAATAGTTGCAACAAATGGATCCTTTGACGGTCGATGAGGGTGGTAAATTTTTTGGGATGTGTCCGGCTCGTGGGCCTTCGGCAGTTACCACCTATGCTCCTACAGCAAAGGAAAATCGATCAGCATACTGCTCCTGTTCAGCAGAAAGCCAATTCTCAGAGAGAAGATTATGGATTCTGGGAATCCCGATTCATCCGAGGACCTCCCAACGGGATTCCTCGTCCAAGGAGTAAATAACTCCCAAATGTTTTCATCATAGCAAGGCTGATCTCGGTACGACTAGTACTCACCGCATTTTATGATTGGCACGTGCGGTAAATTTGATAATCACTCAGAGACTTAAGGGATATCCGGATGTTTTTTGCACCATCGACCTCCGGCCACCCAAATGTTCAATCCGGTGACAAAGCCTTTAAAGGAATGCATGATCTTGATACTCTTGGACATAGTGGCGACATTTTGTTGCGATGGGCCCCAGTTTGGACAGAGTGGCCTGAGTCGAGTGGGAATGGAGGGCAGTGAAAAGACCGAGGGATTTTTCGGAAACTTAGCACCTTACGCCGCTATGCGTATTTGATTTGGACCAGAACCCTTGACTTGCCAATCCCCCCTGCACACTAACATCTGACATCGGTGGAGGTTTTGCAGCTTGACAGTGCCAGCAAAGTGCAAAACTAGCTTGATTGGAAGATGAAAATTGGGTTATTTCGATGCTCGTGAGGGCAAGGCGATGCGCCCGTGCACTGCTGTTGATCATTGCAGAGCACATTTACCAAGAAAGCCTCAGCACTAGTCAGCCCGGGAAGATTTAAACGGAGCATGATTTGAGGCAGGACTACGATGTATAGGAGTCAGCGGCTGAAGAAGTTGCGACGGGCTAGCGGAAGTTCGCGGAATGACAATGAAATCGCATCATCGGTCGGCCGGTTTCTAAATGCAAAAGATGCAGCTGCTACGACCCTCCAAACACCTGATATGTGGATTATGGGAACGGTATAAACAAGGCTGGCCTTCGATTACCTTGCATCGAAACTAAAACTAATGCACGTTACTAGACAAGGACCGCAACAGGATTGTTGCCAGTTTGCGAGGAATATGCGTTTCGACCCGCAGGGCACACGAGCGCTCTTTATGTATTGGTAATTGCCCATGGTATCCAATTTGTTGGGAGAGTCCACGGGATTCTGGTTGGTCGACCTTAAATATATTCATTTCAAAAGGCCACTGAGACCGAGCAGCACCCGCTGGCGATGCTTGGCCGCGCGCGTCCTTGCGGAGTTGTCGGTCTTTGGGCACGCTTGCCCAGCGCGCTCGCCAACGACTGACATAGTACTGCATTGCCCAGTTGTACCACCGTGACAACTCCCATTCTACTTGACCCCTTCCCAGCCCTTCCCTCTGCTCGCGACACCACGCCTACTATCTCTAATGCCTAAAGCAACACCTGAGGCACTTTGTGAGAGGATGGTTGTGTGGAGAGATGAAGGCCACAGTGTCGGCACAATAGCCCAACGCGCTGGTTTGAAAAAGCGAGCCGTTTACAATATCTCTTCGCCATCCAACGAGAGTATGGGCAGCTTCCCACTCATCACTATTTCCTGCCACCGACCTCGCACTCTAGATGACAACGATCTCAGCTGTTGGAGCTGTGACGTCGTGCAACGAGCCGTGCGAAACTTGAGCCACATTACCTGATCGAGTAGGTGTGGAGCGAGTGAGAGCCAAGGGGCCGGGTGCACCGACTTATGCAAGTCATTGTATTTGATTTATCTGGGGCTGGCACAATGGAGCAACCTAGAGGGAGCTGATTTATAAGCAAGCCCGACTATTAAAAGGTGACGCCGCTTCACTGAGAACTCCCCCAAACCGTGCGAGAAAGTGCCTAGTCTTACGACGCCTCAATCTTCAAACGCAGCTTCATCCCCGCGCTCGACTCTCGCACAGCGCGCGTGCTCCCTTAGCCTATAAAATTATATCTGCCATTTGCACTCGACTTTTGCGAGCCGTACCACGTCATGGAGTCTCTAGGAGCCGCCCGCCGATTCTTGGGCCAACTGTTTCCTCCGGCCCCATTATTCAATGCAGAAAACGATATTCCAGATCTTACTGGAAAGGTAGTCATTGTGACTGGTTCGTCGGTCTTGATTTGGCCGCGCCACATCGGACTGACCACTGAATTTGAGCAGGTGGCAACAGCGGGCTTGGCCAGGAGACCATCAAGGTTACAACTCTTCGAACCGCGACCTCCCTTTGCTCATATTGACGAGTCTCGTGCTTTTAGCGCTTACTGCTTAAGAATGCGAAAGTGTACATGGCATCAAGATCACGAAACCTTGCGGAGGCTGCGATCCATGACGTAATTCCCAGGGGCACGTTGCAGAAAAGACGCTCCTTTAACTTCCTTTTTTGTAGCTGAAAGAACAAACTGGGAAAGAAGCCATTTTTCTCGAGCTCGATCTTTCCAGTCTTGAAAAGGTGACCAGGGCTGCCAACGAGTTCAAGAGGTATCTGATGAATGTCTTGCGTGTGAGGACAGTCGAATTAACTAACTGGCTTCAAATCCTTCAGTAAGGAGTCCCAATTGCACATTCTCTTCAACTCGGCGTTAGTATCTTCCTATCTGCTTATCCTCACCACATTAATGGCTGTTGAATTCACAGTGCTACACTTGGAACCCCACTCGACCAGTTGACAGATGGTGCGTCTAGACTATATTTCGACGAATTGATTATGTGTGGCTGACCTCTTTGGTTGGTTGCAGACGGTGTCGATCTTCAATTCGGCACTAACGTTCTTGGACCCGCGCACTTCACCCTCCTCCTTATTCCCGAGCTAACTGCTGGAGCCAAGACGTCCCCTGATGGAAAAGCCCGCGTTGTCAATGTCTCATCGGGTGCCGTCTACCTTAACCATTCCGGGTTGTTGGACTGGAAGACGTTAGAATCTGACGGCGCTTCAGCGCGTCGCAAGCTCGGCAGTGTTATGCTGTACAATCAGAGTAAATACGTAAGGACCACCATCCCGCCTCCCTTCACGCGGCACGTATTAACAATATTGGCAGGGTGTTGCAGCCTTTTCTAACGAACTAGCTCGACGATATGCAGACCAAGGGATTATATCCAATGCACTCAACCCCGGTATGGTTTCTAATAATCTCGTCTAATTTATATTGCCAATTGATGAGTTTGAATTTGTTATCCAGGTGCAGTTCGAACAAGACTGTTCCGTCGTTTGGGTTCGCTCAATGAATGGTTCATCGTGAGTCTTCCTAATGTCCGCACCCTCAGCCCTCAGGTGGTTTAATGAGAGCGGCTCCATGCTACAGTTCACTTTCCTAGCTTACCCAGTCGATAGAGGAGCTTTGACGCAACTCTACGTCGGTACTTCTTCCGAGACAAAGGATGCCAATGGCAGATGGTTTATGCCTTTCGCCAGAGAGTGTCCCCATGACGGATCCACGAAAAACCCAGAAATCGAGACAAAACTCTGGGATTGGATCGAGGAGAAGAGGAAGCGATATTGTTAATTTTGAGAGGATCTTCCAAAGTTGATTTGATCCGCCGTGTCTTGTCTGGCCTCAAACACTAGTACTTGTACAGTATATACCGTATGTACTTTTACCGGCGGAGTCACTCCCCCGGAATTTCAGTATCTGTCACAAGAGCCCACTGTATCGAATACGTCTTGGGGGTTAATTATTTGACCAAAGCCTTTTCTCAGCTCTACACAGGTATTTCCATTTAAACCATCTGGGATGGTCCATTCCATTCGCTCGGATAACCAATCAGCACAAAACAGCGTTTTAAAGTAGAATAAGATTGGGACCAGGGACCAGAGGAAGAAACAACGAAATAGATCCGGGCAGATACGAAGAACCATCTAAGACGATCAAGCTGTCTTGAGCTTCTGTCGGGGATTGATCCTTTTATTTTCAGCCCGTTTACGTTTGAAGTGCAGCTTTAGCAGAGAAAAAGAATGTCCGGCTACTTGGATGACTGAAATTTTCGATTTCTCTTTGGGCGAGCGTGGAAGCATAACTCCCAGTGGATCGTTTCGGTTTCATTCGAAACAGAAACTAACGCACGTTACTGTACAAGTATCTCAACAAGGATTGTTGCCAATCGCGAGGGGATATGTGTTTGAAATAGCAGGACACATGAGCGCTCTTACGTATTAGGAATTGTTATGATATCCAATTTATTTCATTTCAAATCGACGGAATGAGGTTTGAGAGTCCACGAGATTCTGATTGGTGGAGATAACTGGATGAGACCTTATCTGGGGCTGGCACAATGAAGCCACCTCAGGAGGGACAAAGGGAGCTGATATGCGGCAGGCGACGCCGTTTCACTGAGAGAAGCCGAACTCCCCCAAACCGTGCGAGCAAGTGTCTCGGACAATCCTGCGACGCCTCAATCTTCAAACGTAGCTTCCATCCCCGCGCTCGACTCTCGCACAGCGTGCTCCCTTAACTAAATTATCTCTACCATTTGCACTCGACTTTTGCGAGCCGTACCACGTCATGGGGTCTCTAGGAGCCATCCGCCGATTCTTTGACCACATGTTTCCTCCGGCCCCATTATTCAGTCCAGAAAACGATATTCCAGATCTTACTGGAAAGGTAGTCATTGTGACTGGTTCGTCGGTCTTGATTTTGGTCTTTGGCCGCGCCACATCGGACTGACCATTGAATTTGAGCAGGTGGGAACAGCGGTGTTGGTCAGGAGACCATCAAGGTTACAACTTTTGAAACCGCGCCCCCCTTTGCTCATATTGACGGGTCTCGTGCTTTTAGCGCTTACTGCTCAAGAATGCGAAAGTTTACATGGCATCAAGATCCCGAAACCTCGCGGAGGCCGCGATCCATGACGTAAGCTTCACAGGGGCCCGTTGCCGAAAAAAACGCTCCTTTAACTTCCTTTTTTGTAGCTGAAAGAACAAACTGGGAAAGAAGCCATTTTCCTCGAGCTCGATCTTTCTAGTCTTGAAAAGGTGACCAGGGCTGCCAACGAGTTCAAGAGGTATGGGATGAATGTCTTGCGTGTGAGGACAAGTCGAATTAATGAACTGGCTTCACATCCTTCAGTAAGGAGTCCCAATTGCACATTCTCTTCAACTCAGCGTTAGTATCTTCGTGCCCTGCTTTATCTTCAGCACCTTACTGGCTGTTGAATCCACAGTGCAACACTTGGAACCCCACCCGACCAGTTGACAGATGGTGCGGCTAGACCATATTCCGACTAATCAATGTGTGGCTGACCTGTTTAATTGATTGCAGACGGCGTCGACCTTCAATTCGGCACTAACGTTCTTGGACCCGCGCACTTAACCCTCCTCCTGATTCCTGAGCTAGTTGCTGGGGCCAAGACATCCTCTGATGGAAAAGCCCGCGTTGTCAATACCTCATCGGCTGCGGTTTACCTTAACCATTCCGGGTTGTTGGACTGGAAGACGTTAGAATCTGACGGCGCTGCAGAGCGTCGCAAGCTCGGCAGTGTTATGCTGTACAATCAGAGTAAATACGTAAGGACCTCTATCCCGCCTCCCTTCACGCGGCACGTATTAACAATATTGGCAGGGTGTTGCAGCCTTTTCGAACGAACTAGCTCGACGATATGCAGACCAAGGTATTATATCCAATGCTCTCAACCCCGGTATGCTTTCTAATAATCTAATCTAATTCACACTGGCGATTGATGAGCTTGAATTTGTTATCCAGGTGCAGTTCGAACCAGACTCTTCCGTCGTTTGGGTTCGTTCAATGAATGGTTCATCGTGAGTCTTCCTAATGTCCGCACCCTCAGCCCTCAGGCGGTTTAATGAGAGCGGCCCCATGTTATAGTTCACTTTCCTAGCGTACCCGGTCGAGAGAGGAGCTTTGACGCAACTCTACGTCGGTACTTCATCCGAGACAAAGGATGCCAATGGCAGATGGTTTATGCCTTTCGCCAGAGAGTGTCCTCAGGACGGATGGACGAAAAACCCAGAAATCGAGGCAAAGCTCTGGGATTGGATTGAGGAGAAGAGGAAGCGATATTGTTAATTTTAGGGGGTCTTCCAGAGTTTGGTTTGACTTGCCCTGTCTGTCCTCGTACAGCTGTGATATACTGCATGTCCCCGTATCACTGGCGCCAACCTCCCTAGAATCCCGATTATTTATCGCACCATGCTGACGAATTAGCTTGGGTAACGGAGAGAAGCAGGTTCAAGGATCGGCCCTTTCGCCCCCGTCACGCCGAGCCTATTGTTGTTATGAAGTTGGCGATGACAGCACTAGGTTAGCGAGGGCGGCGTCGTCAGAGACATCGACGGCAGCGATGGGAGAAGTGGGCACCCCTCACGCACAGTGCCAGCGTGTTTATATATATAACGGGGGCTCGTTACATGGAACTGGAACAAAGGGATCCATCAAGGATAGTTGCTTAAGGCATATCCTTGCGCGTATGATCTCCTGGTCCGGGTAAAACTGCAACTCGACTTTGTGTTGTCAAGCTGTGCAGTGCCATGGGGCCTCGTGATCGTGCGAGACGTCAAGTTCTGGGGATAGATCCCTCTCCTTCGCTGCTCTTATTGAGTTTGCAGGGAACGTTCCATACAGTCTAGGACCACGTCGGCTCTAGGAATCCTGTGGCGTGACAATCCACATTGCGAGAAGAAATAGGTTGAGACGCAGCTAGTTCCAGGCGGTGTGTCCTTTTATAGCCGTCTACCGTGAGTCACTCCTAACACTCCACCCGCTTTCTCCTATGTATGAAGCCCATTCAACCCTAGCAACTCTTATAATTATCAACTTGTTCCCGCTGACAAAACTCAATGCAAAAAGACGGAAGCCATGACGCCAGTCCTCCTGGTTTGCCTGAGTCGCCATTGGATCCCCATACTTCCTCGAGTAGATTCCAGCCGAGCGAAAAAATGGTACGTCGCCCCCACCTCTCAAAGAGGAATTCTAACAACTCAAGAGAACAATCTTTTCGTAGAAGTATAGGCTTGAGAAGCTCGCTGAATGGCGAATCGATCAGTCCTCAATCGAATTCCCTAAAGAGCCCTGCGAGATCCGCGGCGGAAATGCGACGGTTTCACGGGCCGTTTTGGTCTCTCCCTCCAATATTGGAGACAGTATCGAGCAATACAGCAATACCAGAGTCGAAGGTGTGGACTTAGATGGGACTGATGGACAGACGTCGTGGCAACGGAAGGTCTGTACTCGGCCTCTCTCGCCATCGATAGTGACGTTGAGCGGCTCCTCGATTTTAATCTAGCAGGATGTAGCAGTGAAGAAAATGGAGATGCCAGGTGGTGTAGCGCAAGCACTGGGGGTAAAAATACTTCGTTCAACCACTTGGGGTTTAAGCGCTAAGATTCTTTTTCCGGTTCAGTGGACTATCAGAGAAGCGGAATTCTTGGTCGGACTTTCTCATCAAAACGTCATCAAGCTCGATGGGTTTGTGGAGGACTTGTCCAAGGATATCGTGTGGCTAGTGTTTCCCTGGGAAGAGAACGGTACCTTGAGGGACTTCATCGCCTCGGCAGACTGGGAAATTCCTGAACGGATCTGGCTGGTGCGGCCAAACTGCTTTCGTTCGACCTACAAGCTGACACCTCTCATTCCAGATTGCAAATGTAGCTAGCGGAGTAGAATACCTTCATGGCCAACGGCCCCCCATATGCCACGGTGACCTCAAATCCGTAGGTTCCGACAGCCTCATGATGATACACTTAGCTAACTTTGTTCTCTACTATGCAGCTAAATATACTCGTAAACTCGAAATGCTTCGCTGTAATCACCGACTTTGGATCTGCCCGTCACCTAAAGATCGAGGAACTGAGCAAAGGGAAGCCAGCTCAAAACAAGCCTCAGGCAGCACTTTCGCTTGACGCAACGTTCTGTGCATCCACAAATACCATAACGCTGACGGGAGATCATTATACCCTTCGTTGGGCTGCTCCAGAGCTGTTATATGACGAGAAACCTAGTCTCTGCAGCGACATCTGGGCGTTCGGGTGGGTAGCTTATGAGGTAAAGTCAGAGTCCTATCCCGTTCATAATCTAGGCTCAAAACCAAGTCCAACTTAGGTCATGACCAACTCCATTCCGTTCCAAAATGTCAAAGACACCACCGTTATCATTCGCTTGATTCGTGGAGATCTTCCATCTATCACCGATGACGCTCGCATGTCATTGATCCAGGCGCTTTGCTCCCTCATGATTATGTGTTGGAGTATTGACCCTAGCAAACGACCAACTGCAGAAGATTGTCGAAAGTCAATCAACTGGATGGTGAGTACCGCTCATTATGATCAATTGCACGCGACCGATCGATTTTGCACCAGCCTATGATTGCCCCAAGCCCTAGACGGACCTATGACACAGCGGATTCCAGAGCTCGCTCTCCGGAGCTTCTGATGACCCTGGGAACTATGTACCGGCACCAGGGTGACTACTCTAATGCGGTGGACCTCTTCACCGAGGCTCTGGGCGGCTACACAGACCACGGCGACAGGGAAAGAAAGGTCACTGCACTGCTGGAGCTAGCGCAGGTGCATCGGTTTCAAAACGAGTGCGACAAGGCCATTGGGTTCTACTCGGAGGCCATACAAATCTGCACTGATATCGGCGACAGAGGAGGGAGAGCCGGTGCTCTTTTCGGTCTCGCCGAGGTGCATCGCTTTCAACAAGAATACGACCAGGCTGTTACATTCTACTTAGAGGCCCTACAATTCTCAACCGATATCGGCGACAGGTGGAGAGCCTGTTCTCTGATGGGTCTCGCTGATGTACATCTGGTTCGGAAGGAGGACAACCAAGCCATCAAACTCTACTCCGAGTGCCTGCAAATCTGCACGGAAGCTAGAGACAGACAGGGGAGCGCTTCGGCTCTTCGGGGTCTCGCTCGGGTGCATCATCTTCGGAATCAATATAGCCAGGCCACCACGCGCTTTTCGGAAGCCTTGCAGATGAGTGGTGACATGGGCGACCAATCCGGGAGAGCCCAAGCCCTGTTGGGCCTCGCTGACGTTCGCCGGGATCAGGATGACCACCGCGAGGCGATCCGCCTTTATACTGAAGCTCGTGAAGTCTTTAAACAAGTCGGAGATACTTACAATGCAGGTTGTGCTGAACGCCACATTGCCAATGTTCGTCGAGTATTGAGCATAAACCCAGTCGTGTGGAATGTCCTGAAAAACCTCTAGATTGAGCGGGATCCTTTGTTGATTCTTTACAAAATGCTTGTATCTAATGTATAAGACTCCGATGCGAAGTTTCGAACGCGTGATGAGCATCCTTATGATTAAAAGATTTGGTATATAGAGAATGACTAGCCGGTCAGTATGCGCAGCCAAACATGGAAGCTCGAGCGAGTCCACTTTACGTCAGTACCTCGCCCGAGACGAAAGATTTTAGTGGCGAGTGGTTCATGATCATCCTGCTCGCAAGAGTCTCGACATGATAGCTTCATGAAGAACTCGGATATTGAAGCAAAGCTTTGGGATTGGATCGAGGAGAGAGGGAGGGCCAGTATTAACTATTCAGAGCTTTCCTGAGTACAGTAGTTTTATCCGAGGTTCGGTCACATTCGACTGTTTTGGGGTGACATGACTCCAGATAGAGGGCGAGCACAGGACGTTCGTTCCCGTTCGGGAGGGTATCATTAGAGCGGTATCAAAACAGCAAATCAACCGAAATCACAAAGTAGAATAAGTCATTCCGAAAAAAAAAACGGCTGAGACCAGGCCTTGCGAGAGACAGCTGGCCAGCGAGAAAGCTACACCGAAGTCGCGGTCCAGCCCCGAAACTACACAGCCATATATCACCACTTCAACCATTCCCCGTACATATTCGGCCGCTCGCCCCGGATGTACGCTTCAAACGTCCTTTTCACAACGGCACTCCAAGACAGGTCGCGGCTGTCGTACTGAACATCATCGTCTTCGAGTTCGAACTGTCGCAGGTCCTCTGCAGTGGCGTCAGGGATCTTGGATGGTGCCGGCCGTTTCGTATCCTTGCCGGCTTTTTTATAATTCGGTCCGAGCTTCTTTGCGAGTTCGGCTTCAGCAGCAGCTTCAACTTTTAGTCGCATACGCGCTCGGACCTCTCCCTTCTTGAACTGAAGTCCTAGGTCCGGGAAGTTTCGTGCGTCGTCGAAAGCCACCCACCTAGCAGGAAAATATGTATTAGCAATACCCCCATCGTAGCTGGTTCACAGATACAGACCAGTTGTTGTGATAGTGATATGAGTATGCGCCTCTGAAGAATCCATCGTAACCCAGCATGAGCGGGGGTGCAGCGTCGGCTTGAGGGGGCGCAAAGAAATGGGTGAAGCTGAGAAGCGAACGGTCTCGTCAATCTATGTACATGGACCAACACAACCTGTCGCTTACTTTGTAAAGAATGGGAATGGGGGCTTCTCTCGTTGATACCCTTCTTGGTTCAACCACGCCGAATCGAACAACGCATCCGGTAATCTGATGAGGAGATTGTCTAAGAAAGCGTGCCTCGTGTACTGGCTGATCGTCATCGGGTGGAAGTCGAATTGCTTGCGGAAAGCGGTACGGAAGAGGAACGTTCCCAGTGCGGAACGTTTGTTAAGTTTGAGGACAGCGGTGTTGTAGTCCTGGTGCCACGACCAACGGTACGCAAACGCTCCCTTCCAACCCCACAATTCTTCCCAATCTCGAAGGAGTACCGTATCAGCGTCGAGGTAAATGCCTCCGTACCGGTGACAGAGGACGAATCGGACCATATCGGAGAGCACGACTGTTAGACGGTCGTAAGAGTCGGACGACGAAGAACCAAGTCGGTTGACAATTTCATCTGCTGTAGGTTCCGGGTCCTGGGCTGATGCGGTGGCGTTTGCTGGGTGAGAGCCCAGCACAGATCCAGACTGGCTCTTCGGCTCTGGCTTCTTCTCTTCTTTGTCCGCAGCGACTTTGAATTTGGTTCCACCGCTATTGAACATATCATCCTTCCACGCCCTCCACTCGTCCTTCAATTCCGGTATCGCGTCCAATTGCTCCGTCGTATTCCACATCTTGAACTGAATGACGTCTTTGAACCGTGGGTGCAGGAACGGTGAGGCCCAAGGATTATTCGAGAGGTCGCGGAACATGTCTGAAACGGCGTTGGGATTCGGGATCGCCGCGGCGGGTCCTGGGTTGATCCACATCCAGAATTGCGGGCGGCATACTTTTGATTCGGGTTTGTCGAGATGCAAGCCGAGGTTCTGAGTGAAGAGGAAGGATAGCATGGCTGTGTAAGGTTTGTCGTTAAAAGGGCCCGCCCAGAACATATGGAAGATTCTAGGGTAGTTCGGGTCGCAAGCTGTCCTCAGGTCGGCGTGAGGTTTTGGAGGGATCGGGTTGGTGAAGTTGGTGAGAGGTGCTTCCAGGACGTCGCGAGTCGAAAGACCAGCATCCGAGCCGCCTTGCTTGATCATCTTTTGCTGTTTGATCGAAAGCGGCTTGCGTTGTGGTGGTGGTTCGCGGGTGGACATGGGTGCTTCTTGGAAGATATAATTCCAGTGTTCTGTGTTGCCTCTCCGGGCATGCCGACCATTGTCGAGCCCAGCTCCAACTCGGAGGACTTCCAGACAATCACGAACGTACTACGAAAGGTAAAACGAGCTCGATCAGTAAAGTGCATTGGTCGCTGTCATTCAGACGGACAAACTAACCTTGCCCGTATCGAACGCACATTGCTACAGTCGCGAGCCAAGCAGATCAGCGAGAGCCATGATGTCGCGTTTTACACGCCTCTCAGACACACCTCATAAAGCAGATCGAGATCAGCTACACTTCCCGGGGGAACACGTGGAGGGTATGCCAAGTTGGGTGCTTGAGCAGTGACATTGAGGTATTCGCGTCTCGAGCCAACACCGATGGTCGAGGGACCTAGATGCAGCGCGGCGGAAGTCCTTTGGGCCTGCGGAGACGAACGTTGATACTTAAGGGGTGGAACTGCCGGGTTAAACGGCTGAACAGCCATTCGAATCTCATGAGGTACTATCGAGGGCCAAAGATTAGCGCTTGAACTGACGGTCCTGGTGAAGTGTGCCGTGCGCTGCGCGTCGCAGGTAGCAGGCAGTAGAGCTAGCCGCCTCGCGCCCACTCACTTGGTCTGATGCTCGGGTAGTGCCCGCTATCGATCTCCCATTGCCATATCCTCCTCAAGTCCTCCCTCCCATAAACCAACGTTGTTTCTTCACCAAGGATTGAGTCTGTCCATTTCGGCCTGTTCTCCCATTTCACGATCCCCCGGACCAAAAGCCATCCGAACGTGAAGAGAACGATCCAGACGAGCCATGAAGCTCTTTTGCGACCTAGTTTGATTACGATAAACGTCCAAAGGGGTGGTGGGATTGGCAGTGGTATGGTGATCGGTCGTCGAAGTCCCGGTAGTGGTATGGAGAAATGCGTGACGAATCGTGATGCCAGTCTTGAATTCCGCGACGACGACGTGAGGTGTTGTTTTTCTTCTATTCCATTTCCGAAGCGTAGTAGAGCGTCCGAGTCGTAGCCGTGCCGGAGGTCCATCAGAAGGAGGTGAGGTGAGGTGTGCCAGGTCAGTGAGAAGGTGCGCGGTCAAGGTCAAAATCCCAATTGCTGGCCACGTGAGCTGTACCTGAGGGTATAAAATAGAAAACACGAAAAAGTGCTAGTGCTACGAAAAAGTTTAACTCAGTGTCTATGGTAGTAATCCGAAGAAGAGAAAACAAAGAGCGTGAAAAACTAAAGACAATTGTCGAGGGTGATTCCTCAGAGGTCGCGGATATCGTGCATCTGGTGCATCCTGTGATGAGCGTCCAAGGACCGTCTGCTGAGAGTCGTCGAAGCAGAGCATCCAGGAATATAAACCCGCAAAGCAGCGATATCCCAATAAGCGTTTGCGAACCCAGAAGGGTTGTTGTTTACGTAGTTTATGCATGCTTGCATCCCACTGCCGCTGCAACTGAAGGCGTTGCCAGCCCAGTCTCCACCTTATGGGATATTGGTATCAGTATCGAAGTAACTCGATTCCTCCCGAAAAAAAAAGTCTTACAGAAGGTCAAGTTGATAATGATGTTTTGCGGGCTCATTTTGCTTGACAGGTCACAGTTGTTGTTGACAAAGTTGGCCATAGGTTTGCCCCAGTGAGCGGGGTTTACTTGACCGCTTCCGTTCTGGACTTCAGCAGGTACCAATGGGTCGTTCCTTGCCCAGAACCAGATGTTGACAAAGTTGGACGTCCGTTCCATCACATACCTATGACGCGGATAATATCAACGGATTTATATGCAGAATATGCTTGCCGTCAGCGGCCACGAACGCGAATTCGTGAGGAAATGAATCTAAACGCACCATCCTCCACCGACGGCGTTCAAAGCTGGGCCATAAGAGGTTGTCTTGTCCGACTTGACTGAGCAACCGGTGTTGCTATTCACATACGCATTGCAGTCGGTCGCAGTCAAGGTCCTAATAATGAATAGAATACATTAATTCATAATCCGTTGTGGTCCCATAGAGTAAAATGACACTAGGAGGGGAACTACACTCACCCAGTTTCAATCATGTTTGCGCTTGACATCGTGCACCCAGGTGTAGTGTGAAGCGTTGCGGCATTGGGGCCAACGTCGTTCACGCCTGGAAGAGCGTGCCGTCAGCCGACCTGACCTCCTTTGTCCGTTCACTCCAGGTCATACCTTCGATAATATCGATTTCACCCATATCCGGCCACGCTATGATGTGCATATTTTGGTTAGTGAGTAGCATTTGGAAGTCGAATGCGAGGATACTTACGGACTCTGGAGACAGAAATCGAGTTGGTGGAAAACGGTCAATCAATTAGGCACACGAATCTCGCTGTTGTCGGAGAACTCACGCAGTGGTCTAAGCGTATAGGGCACGAACGTACGATGAGTAAGGCAGTGAGCGCTCTCTAGATTATCTCGCTCACCCAAAATGCTGGCCAGGTCCTAAGAAGGTCCGAACGAACACGTAAGAAAGGGAGCCGAAACAAACGGTACGCATGACACTCACCCGCATCCTTGAGGCATGTGCCGGAGGTCCAAGATAGTAACGCTCGTTCCGTAAGATTTCTTGCTCTGAATACGCACAGAATTACGGCCGCCATAGGGATCCGAGGCGTTGAGGACGGAAGTGTAATCCGCACGCAGGATCCTGAAGGGGAAAAAAACGCTCAGCAGATGTATACAAATGCCAGAACACAGCAGGATCGTGCTTACAATGTGTCCTTTGAGGTAAACGTCAAATTCTTGGATACTGCAAAAGCCTGGTCGGTATAGCTAAAGACGTGAAGGACGAAAGATTAGCCTTTCTCTCGAGACCTCGTTCACCGCCACTCGAAGCTGCGGAAAAAAAAAAAAGAACGCACTTGACCCGTCCATGCGTAGGATCAATGTCGGTGCCAAAAGTTTGATGGTCGAAGCCGGTCAAAAAGCTGGGCCCGATGTACGTGTCGGTTACTGAATAAAAGCGAGCTCCTTTCGGCGGTGAGCTGGCACCGGAAACGGTCGCCGAAACCAACGCCGTGAGAACCAAGGAAAGAGTGTTGAACGAGAGCATCCTGAGGTGGCAGGAATTCCGGGAGCTTGAACAGGCTGAGACGATCTCTTGAGGAAAAAAGAGAAAGAGGATGAGAAGGAGCGTGAGGAGATCGTCAAACTGCTGTTCGCTGTGTGCCGTTTTCGACAGGGACTTTTCTGACAGGAGCCGAGTGGCTTGTTATGTAAGCCGACATATCCCAACCACTCAGGAACAGGTCCCCAGGCACAAGCGCCCGCACGGTTTTTTGCCTGCAAGACTGGAGCTTAATCACTTCTCTGGACTAGAATGGAGTCTCAGGGAGTCGATTTAAAGTATGCATCCGGGTCTTGAACTTGGTTCTTTTGCGCTCGGGCCACCGCCGTGACCTCCATGTTGTCGTTCCAGCAAGGCGCTTCGATGATCAAGCGGACCGCGGCAATTCGGAGACTCCCCGCTTTAGCCTCCAGGCACACTCTCTTCCAAAAGTTCCTCGAGAGACTATCCCCGATTCTACAGGTGGAATTCAATATATATTTCTCCCAAGGGTGAACAGATTACAGTGTGCAGTCGTTGAATCTCGGTCAATCAATTTCACAGAGGGGACGCCCAATGGCGCGGACAAATGAGATAATCTGGATGGGAGCGCTTTCGGTGCTGTGCAACAGGCGCAGAGAGTCGGTTGTCCAGAGAGGGTCCCCCCGGATTTGACTTGACAGAATCTGCGAGTGGTTTTGATCATAAAGGCCATGTCATCATCTACCACATATCCCCGACGACGCGCGCACAATTTCGATAGATTCATATTATCAGAGGAACAGTCTCCAATACTATATACGGGAACCATTTCAAAGCATTCCTTCGTTTGTGAAGTTTCGAAAAGCGCAACACGGAAGTTTCGATTCCCCGTACAGGCAATAGTCCCAGTCAGGCATTTGGACTTCCGGGTCGTAAACCCGACTTGCTACGACGTCAAAATTTCGTGCGATCAACGCGGATGATCCTCTCTGCTCCCAGATGTGTTTGACGAAGTTTGCGAGCTCCGTGTTGTATTTGCCAGGAGTCGACCACAATTCCGGCAATGAAAAAACCGCTTGTTTGATTGCAAGTACCATTTCATCGCTTGTCCAATCATCCAGGGCGTGATATTGACGTCCGGTATCTTTCCAGATATCGCGGACAACGTTGATGACATCCCTCAAGCTCGTGTGTGGGGAGCTACTGTCAAACTTGTCTGGGCCATTGCAAATGTGGAGCATCGCATTGGCTGCGAGGGGAATAATCCCAGCTTCAACTATCACTTGGCACCAACTTTCTGGCATCACCGAACGACCGGCGACACGCCTGAGAACCTCCGCCACCAAGCTCCGGTCATCGTCATTCTCTGAATTTCGAAAAGCCTCAACAAGTTGCGCCCCGAGTCCACGATCCATCCACACCTGTTCTAGGAGTGGTTCAACCGGAAGCCATCCCGCTATCGACCTCAAACACTCTCGCCAAGTAGGAGAATGCTTGCCTCCTACGAGAGTAACGAGCCAATCAACCACGTGAGGGTGATTTTCCATGTCAGGGAGGTAGTTATACCCTTCACAATGATGTCGCCAGTCCAATGTATTGATAATTAGGTCGTCGACTTCAAGTTTCTGCGCCAAGTACGGGCGGATTACTGCGATTTTCACAGCGTACTCGAGACCCCGCCACAGGGCATTGCGAGTGTCTTCGTGCACTTCCAAGATTCTGATACGGCCTCGTGAAATGAGAAAACGTTTTATCGTCTAGATAATCTCAATCAGGAGGCGGCTCGGGTCCTCAATGCTTCCATCGTCTGTGTGTGTCCACTCGACCCCCATTATCATTTTGCCTAGGGATTCCACCAACCTTTTGGCAGTAGTTTCATTTGAATTGACAGGATCCTGGAACTTCCTCAGGAAAATAAGGTAGGTCTTAGCTCTACCTGAACTGAACCACCTGTGAGAGCCAAACGCTAAAACACCAACGCCTAAGGCATCGATAATTATCCTTTCAACGCTTTGCCTTTAATAATGATGTCAGGTTGGTGATTATTTCGGCTTTCTGTCATTTACGCACCCTTCATACGCCCCTAACAGGACCGTGCTCCAGTGCGGTCCGTTTTGATGACCCCAAACGACCTCCTGTGCCGACCCATCGCCTCGCCAGTCGTTAAATTGTTGTAAAACCCACAACGCTAACATGCAGAGGATACCATCGTCGTACCTGTTGCCCGTGAGGCGAGAAGTTATATGCCAGATAATATCTTCACGAGTAGAAAGCAGGACGCGATGGAGGAAGGCTTTCTTCAGTCTGACGTTGTGATCTGTGAAACTAAGGCTGTAAAGGCGGTCGAATAAGCCGACCCCAGCTTCAATAGGCATAAAGGTCAATTTGAGGACTTCGAGTGGACCCCTGCGCGAGTCAAATAAATCCGACGGCAGAGTGCGGCAAGTTTCCTCCCACTGGTCACTGCATCGAGGGTAGCCTGCAAGCAGGTGATACAATGCGACTCCAAACTGCTCCGCAATGTTTCGTAGGCTCACATCACTTGGCTGACTCTGCCATTGTTGAAGGGCATCCTTGATCAAGAGCAGAAGACGCCGCCATACGTCAGTGTCCTGCACGAGGATTTCACATGCCTTGACAAGGAGATTGCAAATGTTCTGTGCGACGGCAAGTTGATCTTCTATGTTGGAGGTCACATCAAGGAGCCAACTGGCGGCCTGTGCATTTAGGATATCGTCGCTGGAAGCCTTGCTGGGGAAAGGGAGATCAATTTGGTCTTTGTCAGCCACCAAAGAATTCGAAGGGCCTCCCCCAATATCTTCTGCCCGTCCAGAGGCTAGAAGCGACCGTAAAGTCTCCTTCAATCGGCGGAGAGGTAATCCGAATAAATGTTCGACCGTCGAGGCCAACACGCTCCAAACTTGTCCAACCATTCTAATTGATTCTTTATGTTTCAAGGAAACCTCCTTGCCAACCCAGCGTAACCCCCTAGAGGTGGCACTTTGGTACGGACAATGCGACGAGACAGCTCCGATGATGATCGTAGCTAGGGCCAGAAGGGTCCCGAGACCCGCCAATGCAATTACAAGACCCGCCACGGCCATAATCATTGGAATTAGCAACTGAATCAGGCCGACGAAGAAGAGGAGCACTGAAAGGAGAAGAACGTTAGGAAGAAGTTGTACGATCTCCTCCAAATGCCATTGCTGTGCTGCAGTGTATTTCTGCTGTCGAAATCGACCCTGAGCTTCCAGTGGACCTGACTGCCCCGTATGATCGTAGTTCTGCAACCACTCCTTGCCTAGCATGGCACCAACTGCTGCAAGGAGACTGAAGCATAAGCTTGATAGCAGGAAGCAATTGGCAATGACGGACGTCGACGCTGGTGAGAACGGCGGCGAGAGATCCGCGGGGGTGAGAGTGTGGTTGTCGACCCGGAGAACAAGGAGTCGGAGGAGACGATTAGTCTCATAGGAAGGGTCAGGAGACAGGGAAGGCATTGATAGAGCGATAAATGCAGTATTAACCGCCGAAAACAAACCGGCCTAAGATCATCAAGTCCGTGTGATGGGGGTTGTCATTGAATCGCTCGGTAAGCCACCCGGAGGAGGATGAAGGCCACTCTACTCACGAATATCAGGAGAACGTCCAAGTTGCCATTTAGATTCTTCGACATCTCCTTGTCCTTCTGGTCCGCCAGCCTGTCATAACGCTTCCAAAAGTCCCCAATCTGATCGAATCTTTGCCCTAGGCTTGACACGTAGTTTGGATCCCCGGATCCTCTGTCGCCTCTAGATGCTGTTTCCTGGTTGACATAGTGCTGAGTTATACACGATAACGGGGTGTGGTTGAGGTTGGACTGTGTACGATGGTGCAAGTCCTCGTCACCCAACCGCCGGAAAGTCTACTCTCGGTCTACGTTCCAACGTTCTCGACTCCCACTTTCACACTCTCGCCCAACCTTCAATCGCCCTCAGTACGAGTCGCACCATGAATGCCGCACGATCCTTAGCTCTAAGAACACGCCTGCAAGCCCGGTCTCTATCGACTTCTGCCAGAGTCAAGGCTGGCCACGGCGCACCTCATTACAACCAACCATCCGGGTATCTCTTTGGCGAGAAGGTACCGTCCTCTCAAACCGACTCCAACCGTGCCCAGGCCGCTTAAAAAAAATCTTCGCTTTGCGTGTAGCCTTTACCTGCTGGCCAGAAGCGAAAGTGGGAGGATTGGGAGTTGGTCTGGTACCTTGGCATGTTCGGCTCCATGGCTTTTGCTGCTGTCGGCCTGTACTACAAGCCAGACACAAGGTGCGTCACCTCCCACTGGCGTTGGAACTCGTTTTTAACTAGATTGCTCGTATCGTAGCATTCAAACTTGGGCTTTGAAGGAGGCTCGGGAGCGCCTCGAAGCGCGCGGCGAAGAATTCACGTACAAGGCTTCATCAGCTACCACGGCTCCAGCACCCTCAGAACACTCGTCATAGTGCTTCAATGTCCCTCCGTGTTTCCGTTTTCTCAGCCTTTAATACAACATTCCTGTCGTCGTTTGTGAAAGCAGACGTCATTCGGGACATTTCGGAGAACTCCGAGGATAGGCTTTCGGCTCGTGAATCCTAGCCGACAAGTAAGCCGAGGCTTTCGCACATTCGGTAAGGTTGCTCGTAAGTCTTTGTGCCAGACCGGGGAGGATTCGTGGCAGAATAGCCTCTGTCACACTTCGAATCTCGATTCACTTCAATTATGCGAGACTGATATACTTTCCCAGTTTCTCTTTATTCGCCGGGTACTATCAACCCTTCGATCTTCACTCCCGGAGAAGATACGATTTCGTGGACCTTTTGAGCTAAGACGCCTATTCGACCCGAGGTTCGCCGGCTCGAATAAATCCGGCCGCACCAGTTCTCCACGCTCTGAGTGAAAATCCTACCTATCCTAGTTTAGCATCGCTATCTAGCTTACTTCGACGGAGAGTTGGACACGCTGAATGACCCGTGCAGTGGGGTTCTCCAGATGAACGGGGTGACGAACATGAAATGCCAATTATCCGGTTGATATGTATAATTGGAAAAGTACAAGAGGAAGAATAACCCATCGAAGCGACGCAGGGTTTTCAAACCCCTCGCTCTGAGCCTGAGTTTTGATAATGGTGTGATTGAAGGGTTATGGTGTTGCCGAGCAGGAATCGGGAGCACCCGTGACTGCCCCAACCGTCCTGTCAACTATCCCTGTCGCTAAAAACAATAGATACATCGCGTATTAGAGAATTTTATAGCTCATAGAGATGCAGCTATTGTTCACCTGCTTATGCTTCGCGTTCTTGGAGCAAATCACGTAGACCCGTCCTTTCCTCTTCACGACGGAGCACCCGTCGCACATGACTTTGACGGATGAACGGACTTTCATCCCTCGAACAGCTCCTATTTGAAGGTTCGCGGCAAGCGTGGGTGCGTGGCGATGGTGGTGGTGCTCATGTGAGCATGTTGATGTGTGAAGGTGCGGCGTTCGGAGGGGAGTTGAAGCTGAAGTTGAGAGAGGGGCAGAAAATTTGGGGACTCGCGTACGAGCTACCGCTGAGCGTGTTGAGGAGATAAGAGTTCGAAGCATTCCTGGAATTGACGCTGGGCCGGGGTTGGCGAGACTTGGAACGGTGCAAAAATCCAAAGAGCGTCGAATTTACCACGGTTGGCTGACGGTACCGCGCTTGCCGAGAGCAAGGCCAGACAGTGATAATTGCCGTAAATAGCAGGGCCTCAACCTAGTCAATTGTTTCGGCAAATCATAACTGGCATCTTGGACGCGGAGAGGCGTGTCAGGGGGGTATGGTTATCAGGAGGAGAGGTCGAACTGAACGTTCGTTTGGAAAAGGACAAAGAGAAGGGCCGGTTAGACGCATGGAGGAGAGAAAGGAGAGCCGTAATAGTTACTACCTTAAGGAGGATACGCACTCGCGGACAGGTTCTCTACCTCGTTGCGATCACCGCCCTACTTCAGCAATGGTCAACCTGTTGAGACCAGTAATATACGCGGAGATGCACAGTCAGAACCAATCACGTTCGCTTTTATCGGAGCCTACTCCCGACGATTTTTACCATTGGAATCGGCAGAATGTGTTTGCGGAAAGAAGTACAAAGCTGAGCACACCTCAGCTCGAAAGAACACCGCCATCGACGTTTACTTAAGGATGCAGTACCCGAGCTCAACCTCGAAGACATCGATTCGAGGTTGAGATCGAGTAACTTGGTTACCAAAGAAGGCGTTGAAACTTTGGCGTGCTTTATTCAACACTCTGGCACGTTTATAACCAAACGGGAACGAGCCGACACATGCACTTCCGAGTCCGTGTCCAGACCCCTACCCCCACCACGTTCACGATTCCTTATCCCCAAACGACTCGAGTATCCTACACTAAGATTTCAAAGAGCTATCGGCAGCACCCCGCTACTGGCTTTGAATACCCCGGAATGACATCGTCTACGCACTTTTGTACCCTCCTTTACATATACGTCAGCCCCCGGTGAAGACCGGGCCGCGTCTTAACGCCCTTAAGTGCTTCCGTTTCTGCTAGCTGGCCCCGGCAGCATCTGCCTAATGGAATTTATTTACCGGGGATACTCTTTCCCGATTGGGACACTCTTGCTCATGTGCCTCTGTTCATTTCCCGAAATTTCTAGCTGAACTTCCGTTTCGTTCAAGGGTGATTCGAGGAGATCCTCTTATCATCCTCTGCTAGAGATTCTGTAGTTGAAAGCGCACACTCTTGGGTGAGTTGATGCCGGATTGCCGGGGCCGTATCTCCAAATGGCTCCAAGACGCTGGTAGAAGGAGACAAGTCGGTTAAGATATTATCAACGATGCTGGAAGCTCGATTCCGAGTAATAAGAAGTAACCGAGCCTCATGTTTCCACACGCGTCCGCCAATCCAACTGAAGCTTCGATCAGCAGGGTCCCGTGGTATTCTTACTTAATGCGGAGCGGAAGTAAAATTTCCTTCTAGACACGGTGTCGAAGCTGTGGGGCATATGGCGCTGTCTGCCGAACGTAGTCTCCTCGCTGGCGGCGGGATTGCAGGTCGGTTGCTCTCTCCCTCCCCCCAAAGTCCTTCCGTTGAGAGTATTTCTCTTCATCGTCAGGCTCGCTCGCTATATTCTTTTGGAACGCCTTGCTAGATAATGGTACCATCACCGTCCGTAAGTCCAAATCGGGTTGTTTCAGCTGCATTTTACATATTTTCCCCTTACAGTCGGCAATATTGCCGCGATCTTACCAAACTTTCATTCAATCCGTGGTGTCAAGAATCACGGGACGATCAGCACCAGAGCTACCTACGCATTCAGGGCACATTGTCAAAGCAGCTGGGAAGGAATCCGATGTACCACCCAGTGGCAGAGTTATTTCGGACGAGGTGGGGGGGACAACTCGCATCAGGAAACAATTGTTGGTCTAGTATTTAATACGAGAGGTTTAAATGGCATAGGAGTCTCCGGAGGGTCATCCACAGACTCAGGAAAACCCTGTTCAGGCTTCGGCACCAGAGCGGTGAGCGCATCGAGGTCGATGTGACACGAAGTCGAACTTATTCTGTTGTTCAGCGAGACAACTGAAGACGAAATACAGCAGCGAACCCCACTCAATCAATCGTTGCGGCCAGAGAGTCATCACTCATATCAGGAAGGGTCCATTCTTAGTCGAGAGCGGTTCGAGTCTCCATCCCTTGATGTTGACATCCTCCCTCTCGTCCCTCGTACACCGACTCAAGGGGATCGGTATACGCGAGAAAGGGCGTAAGTACTACTCGCTTTTCGACAATGTCTTCTATTCTAAATTCGATTTACCTAGACCTCCTGATGCGAGGGAGGGTAGTCAAGTCGTATTCAAAAGCGGTCCCCAGTACGTTGGAATAAATCTTGTAGTTACATCACTCTGATCGGTAACCTCCAGACCCATACAAAAAATCAATAATTTCCCAGATGAATGGGTCGAAGACATTCACCCCG